>SNQJ01S0133028.1:0-25729 GCA_010110895.2 Picea sitchensis | reverse complement strand
TATGCAATGTGAAATCAACACAAAGTAAAAGATGAGGTACATGCAACACTTTAATTTGACATAAGATTCAAGCATTTAGAAAGATGTTGTGGAGTTTATACAGTTCTCTCAACCTCCTAGTTTCATGCATGAGCACATTGAGCTTAATGAAATCAAATTACATAAGGTGACTTGGCAAACTAAGAATAAAGTTGTTGCATGAAGATACGACTAAATAGTTATTTATTTATTTGTTTTAACCGAAATTGAACTTTGTATTAATATATAAAGTATGTTAAGTCGAAGATAAATAATGAGTACATTTATTTTTGGACCTTATCCTCATAGAGGATATTACTAAACTCAGATCTAACTTCAAAAAGAGACATATTATACTAGCATTCCGGGTTTTCCTACATGTTGCTAGCCTAAAAAATTGAACAAAAATACACATGGGTCAAAAATTGAACAAAAATTGAATTAAGGGATAGAGGAATTTGAAAATCCCCCATTTTCCATAAGCACACCTAGGTTCAATGAAGTAGCATACTTTTCCAAGACATCAACTTCACAATTCAATTCCAATTGGAAGTTGTAGAGATTCAACACTTTAAATTGTTTAAAAACCTTTCAAATGCGGTCAATTATGCCCTAAAGTTGAATTCCCCCTAGATTACATAGGATTGATGTTGCCTGATGATGATGGATGAGTCACCGAATACCATTACATTTTTAATCCATAGTCTCTTAGCTATACTGAGCCCACATGTAACACACCTGGCCCCTAAGTACCCTTTTTAGGGATGGGGCATCAAATTTTTTTCTTCCCTTATTCATCTTGGATCCTCGTTTCGAGGTCTCCATCCTCTTCTACTCAACCGTAGCTTTCTAACATCTACTACTAGACTCAAATCCGAGATTTGGATTGTAGATTATGGCCTCCTGAAGCTCTTCGGGTGCTATTAGTTGAGGGCCACGTGGCACCCACATGGGTCCATCTCCTTTGTACCATCCCAAGTTCCCCGAAGACTCCCCAACGTCCCTACATCCACGATGGAAGTCCATCCATCATCCAATCCAATGACGAGACTTGATCATTGTTTAACACATAAGATAAAGAGGAATTTGGTGTTCAGCGTTGAACGCCCCTTTTCTTTCTACCAGCATATCCTCCGGAGTCTCGAAGTCATGAAATCTCGAAGGTCCTAGAATCTTGCCACATGGCTCCGACCTTCGGTCCTTTCATCTCATCTACAACACTACACCCCAATCCTTCAGAGTTATGATGCCCCAGACTCACGAAGGGTCCACCCTTACACGTGGTTGTGTATTAAACGTAGAGGCAAGAACAGGTGGGTCCTGAGTACTCCACCTACTAAATGGGCCAAGAAAGTATGTGCCAGGGGGTGTCACTTAGAAAGGAAAATATGACAGGTGGCCCCATAAGTGGGTGACACATGTCATGTTCTAATGGGCTCATAGGGTCTACAAAAAGTACAAATCAAGGTGACATGTGGCATGTAAAGCATGGGTCCATGTCACCTGGGTGATGTCAGCATTCCACATCACTCTAGATTGATAGCCTTCCAACGCCCTTAGATCTCACAGTCCAAATGCGTCCATGTAGATCCAATGATCTACAACCTCCATTAATTCGTAAGTCTGGCGTTTAGGGGTTTCACTGTGTGACTTCCTCCTTTCTCTAGGAGTGATCAACATCGGGCTAACCACGGTCTAGATCTAACAGTCATGGGAGATGTTGAAACTTCCTCAGATCTACGGCTCTTATCACTTCACAAATTTGGTTTTCAAAGACTCCACTCGCTTACCACCCTCTTTCTCCCGGAGTGGTCAACACTGGACTAACCGCATCGTGGATACAATGACTAGGAAGGATACCGAAGTCTCCTTAGATCTACGATTCATGTTAATTCGCAGCTCCGACATTTGGGGGTTTGGGAATTATAACAGTCTCGTTCCCCTGTAGTGGGAATTCCCCGGAGTTTTGACCGTGGACTAGATCCAATGGTCAGGGAAGATCCCGAGAATCCATCGGATCTATGGCTCGCATGACTTTGGAACCGGTAAGTGGATCAGGATTTAACGGTGGGGCAGGTCCATCTTCCATGGTTAGGGACACTGCCAGATGTCGTTCAATCTCATGAGTAAACATAGCAACACGTTGCCTTTTGCTAGTTTGAAAAAGATAAGGCCATAACACCTAGAGCTCTGAAATCCCGGAGTTCTGAAGCCAGAAAACCTTAGCTCCTTTCGAGCCTAGTGAAAGGTTCCCAAACCTTGGTCATATGGATTCTTGGACAAGCCTCAAGGCTACATGCTCAACACTTAGACAAGATTTTGTTAGAATCGTGGACATAAGCCCTCAGTCATACATGTGAAGGGTTTGACAGAGGCTCCCTCCTTCCATAGAGTTTGAACTTAGTATTCCCACGAAGGTAAATTCGAGAGGTTGATGTCACTTATGTTTCCCCGTTAACTCTACCCCAAATCTCTCACATCACAAGGTCATTCCTCGGGAAAAAATCCTCAGGGAATTTCCAACCAGTGCATAGACCATAGCCTATACTTAGACTCACATATAGACCCACATCCCATATCTCTCTAGCTACTAAGCTGAGGAAAATAGAAGACCATGTGAATATAGAAGTTCACAGAAGAAAATGATCATTTCTAATGATTTATCAAACACTATAAAACTTAACCATAAATACAGACATTCAACCATCACTTCCATTTCATTACACGAGTATGAAAAATACTTATCAGAGACCCGAATCATGCAGTGATTGTTGAAAGGGGTCCTGTTTCCACCCAGTTGTAAGCACATCCACTCCTAAACATTTTTACCATTGGCCACACCCTAGCTAGACCATGATGCTCTAAGAGAGACTCTTTCTTCTTGATCTGCGTTAGTGAGGGATGGAGGTTACTCTCCTCCTCCCACAGAAACTTAGAAAACAATTTTCTTTGTACCAAGAAAGGGGGCCTGCAATGAGTACTTCCATAGTCACTCATCTTCTTTGTAGCCTCGCTTATCGACTTGGATTGAAAATGCTGCCAACAGCTTCTTGCACCCAAAACGAATTTGTTTCTCATTTCTCCTTTGAACCCTTGAGTTGCACATGCTCTCCTCTTCCTTGTCGATTTTCCTCTGCCCATGAATCCCTTTCTTTCTTTCCTTCCTCGGCAATATTGCGTGGGTCTGAATCCCCAGCTCGTGGTCAGGTCTAAAAGTCTTGCAAATGGGTACTCTTTCCCATATCCTCATTAAATCTTTAGGAGATATTTTCCAACTACCAGCCTAACTGGTAATTCATTTATGAGTTACAGGATTGTTTTGGGTCTAAGAAATTAACTCCAGTGAGGTACTAGTTTGGTGGGGGTCATCTCAACCATTTTTGGTTCCCCTCACCATATCTCTCATAACATCATGATCTATCTTGGAAAACCCCCCTTTTAGCAGGTATGCAACACTATCCATATTTTAATTAACAAAATAAATGCATGCATTACCTTTTTGACAAAAAGGTTCATCAAATACAACATTCACACATATTCAGTCTTCCACAGTCTTTTGGAAAGTTATAGTTATATTTTCAATATGGGGGAAACAGAGGTCTTACAATCCCCTCCCCCTTAAATGAACATCATCCTCAATGTTCTACCTGTCGAGTTGTTCTGTATGTTCAGAAGTAAACAAAAATTGATATGTATGTTTCATGGCATCCTCCATTTCCCATGTAGCTTCATCTGGACCAAAGTGTTTCCACTACAGCTTGACCTATGCAATCGTTATGTTCTTGAGTGGGATTTCCTTCCTGTCTATTATGCATTGTGGTTTTGGTAGGAATTCTCCCTCTGGTTCCATTTGAATCATAGACCAATCAATTATATGATTAGAATCATGTACATATTTCTTTAGTAACAAAACATGGAAAACATTGTGTGCCTTAACTGTAGGAGGAAGTGAAAGTATATATGCTATAGGTCCCACTCTATCTAGAATTTCAAAGGGTCCACAATACCAAGGTTCCAACTTGGCATAGGAGCCCATTCTCAAGGAGATTTTCCTAGGTCTAACTATGACATACACATGATCCCCTGCTTTGAAATCTCTAGGATTCCTTTTTCTGTCTACATAGATTTTCTTTCTATCCTGAGCTATCTTTAGATTTTGTTTTATCTGAACTACTTGTTGCTCCATTTCTTTTAGCATATCTGGCCTGGTTGTAATTCTATCTACTGGGTTATCCCAGCTTATTGGAATCTCGCATTGTCTACCATAGAGGGCCTCGAAAGGGATCATCCTCAATGAATCGTGATAGCCATTATTGTAGTAAAATTATACAAGTGGTAAGTAGTCTTTCCACTTCTTGGTTTGGTGCATCATCACATGCATCCTTAGCATGTCCTTTAACACTTGGTTTAACCTCTCGATATGTCCATCGGTTTGAGGGTGATAGGTTGTACTAAATAGAAATTTAGTTTCAAATCCAACAAATAGAGATTTCCAAAAGGTGGAAGTAAATTTTGTATCTCGGTCGGATATGATTTCCTTAGGCATGTCATGCAATATAAATATTTCTCTCATTAAAATAATAGAAATATATATTTCCTTGCAAGTTGACTTGACGAGAATGAAGTGAGCATCCTTGCTCAGTTTGTCCAGAACTACCATAATGGTGTCATTCAGTTTAGTTGATTTTGGTAACCACATGATGAAATCCATGGAGATGGTTTCCCATTTCCATTATGGGATTGGTAGGGGCTGCAAAAACCCTGCTAGATGTCAGTGCTCTACCTTAACCTACTGACATTCTAGACACTTAGCTAAGTAATCATCTATGTCCATTTTCATTACCAGCCAATAGAAAAATATCCTAGTGGTTGTGATCATCTTTTGATAACCAGGATGTCTAGTATATGGTCGTTTGTCTAGTTCATCCATTATGAACCTCTTCAAGTCATCATAATTTGGAATATACAACCTACCTTTGTAAGTTAGCAGACCATCACTCAACAATTGATAACCCTCATACTTTATCTGGATGGGATCTTACTCTATGTATGATTTCACGGTCTTGAAAAATGCATTTGTTTCTTGTGCACCTTTGAATCTCTCCTTGATGTATGATTCACATGTGCTTATAACTTCCAAGTGGATCACTTTCATGGTTCTTCTAAGGGAATCAACCACCCTATTTTTTTTTCCTTTGATATGTTTGATTTCAAAATCAAACTCACTAAGGAGAGCCATTCATCTATCTTGTCTAGGATTGAGTTTTGGTTGATCAAATAGATATCTCAACCCATTATGGTCTATCATAAGCACAAATCTCCTACCTAGGAGGTAATTCCTCCACATTTTTAAAGCATGTAATATGGCAGCCAACTCCAGATCGTGGGTCACATAATTGATTTCATGCACATTCAATTTTTTGGATTCTTAGCAAATCACATGCCCTTCTTGCATACGGACTCCTCTAAGACCTTCCTTGAAGGCATCTGTACACACAAGGAAGTCCTTGTTTGGGTCTGCAATCTTCAGCACAGGTGCATTGGTTAAAATGTATTTCAGATGTTGGAATCTTTCTTCACATTCTGATGTCCAAATGAATCTAACCCCCTTTTCTAAAGGGAGGTGTTTGGGAAACCAATCTTGGATAATCCCTTTATGAACCTTCTATAGTATCCTTCTAGGCCCATAAAGGATATGATATCAGATACATCCTTTGGGGTAGGCCAATCCATAATGGATCTGATATTTTCATAATCAATTGCCACTCCTTCATAAATAACATGGCCTAAGTAATGGACTTGTTTTTGGAAAAAGTCACACTTACTAAACTCATCAAAGAGTTGTTGCTCTCTTAGCACTTGGAGCACTAGCTTGAGATATTCTTCATGTTCTTCCCTACTCTTAGAATATATTAGGATGTCATCAATGAAAACCAACACAAATCTATCTAATAACTTAATGAGTACATTATTTATTAAGCACATAAGTGTGGTTGGTGCATTGGTAATCCCAAATGGCACCACCCCAAATTCATAGTGCCCATATCTTGTCCTAAAGTTTGTTTTGTGGATGTACTTGTCCTTAATTTGGACTTGATGGTATCCATACCTCAAGTCAATCTTGGAGAAAACCATAGCACCCCTTAATTGGTCAAACAAGTCATCGATACTTGGCAAGGGATACTTATTCTTAATGCTCATCCTATTGAGTTGTTTATAGTCTATGCACAATCTGAGTGTGCCTTCCTTATTTTTCACAAACAAGGTTGGCGCTCCCCATGGAGATACACTAAGACGAATGTGTCCTTTGTCCATTATCTCCTTTAGTTGTAGTTTGAGTTCAACCAACTTTAGTGTACTCATCCTATAGGGTGTTCTAGACACTAGCACTGCTCCTGGTATAATTTCTATTGAATAGTCAATATCTCTTCTTGGAGGTAGACCTAGTACCTTTTCTAGAAACACATATTTATACTATCTTAATATGGGATGGTCCTCTAGGCTTGGTTTATTGTCCTCAACATATTTCACCACTTGTATTGTATATAAAGGGCATCATTTTCTGTAATACTTATTCACTTGAAGGGCTAATATTTGTCTCACTGAGATAAGATTTTAAGCTCCTTGTAGGGTTACTTTTCTTCGTTCTTCATCTTCACACTCTAAAGTTTTATTGTAACACTCCAAATTGGTTTTATGGGAATCCAACTAATCCATGCCAATCAGTAGGTCATAAGATCCTAAAGAGAGCATGTTTAGGGTTGCTTGGGTGGGTAATCCATTCATAATTAATTGACATGCTGGTATGACCTTTGTTTCCTTTCTTTTGGTTACAGTGGCTAGTTGTACCAACCATGATTTAGCATGTTTTACTTGTTGCAATTTACATTTCTCAACAGTTTGAAGGGAAACATAACTCATATTAGAACTAGGGTTAATTAAAATGGAAACTAGTTGGTTGGCAGTCATACCTTCCATATCCACCACTGAAGCTTGGTGCTGAGCTTGTCTATTATTCAAGGCTGCATAGATTTGTGGCATGCTCCTAGCCACATCATTGATTGCGGTAGCCTCTTGCACATTGTAGACCCTCCTATTGTTTCTTTTCCTATGTGGACAATCCCTCAGTAGATGTTCTTCTCCACAACCCCAACATTTCAAGGGTTCTCTCTTTGTGTTATCAATCTTACTTGAGGCTGCTCACAAGGGTTTATTTCCACTCTAAGATGGGAAATTTTGTTGATATACGCTCCTAGTAGGAAGTCTCAACTTAGAACTTTTCCCATGGTTCTTAAATCTTGAGGATTTAAATCCCTTATTATTGAATCCCGAATTAGTCTTCTTCTTCTAGTATTCATGAGGTTATGTCTTATGCTTTAATTTATCATAACAATACCTTGCCTTTTGGATAGTATCTTCTAAGGTCTTTGGATCATCAAATTCAATTATGTCCCAGAAGGACTGAGGCATTCCACTAATAAACCATTTCATTTTTACCTTTTCATCCTTTATGTAGGGCACATACCTCATCGTCTCAAGGAATTTGTTGATATGTTCATCTATTATGAGTTGTCCCAACTTGAGTTCATAGAACTCCTTGGTCTTCCCATCAAAGTATTTCTCTCACAAATACTTATTCTTGAAGAATTTTATTGGATCATGTTGTCATTGATGCCAATGGTTTGATTGATTGATGTCATTGATTGATGTCAAGTGATTGATTGATGTCAAAGGTTTGATTGATTGATGATTGATGTAATATAATATGTATTGTCCTTGATGAGAATGCATAGATGAAGATGGATCAATAGGTTGTCATTGATACATGATGAAGATGGATCCCGATGTGAGTTTCCATTGGTATATGATGCATTGTTGGAAAAATGTATAGATGACTCCATCATGATAATTTGTACAAATGGATGAACTCCAAAGTGAATTCCCCTTATGGTAGAAAGCCCTCACGGGGCAGCTTTTCTGATTGAGTTATCCTAGAAAGAATGGTTGGAGGACCCATGCTTGTATGAGGTAACGATATGAAGATCAAGAAATTGTTGGTGAAACTATCCTAGATGGATATTTCTTGTCATGCCATTCGAGTGGCATGTGGGATGTCACAGAATTCCTCACGGTTAGAGAGTTATGGCCATGAAAGTTGGAACCGAGGTTTGGGTAATGGTTAGTTTGTTTGATGGATAATGGTATGAGTTATGATATATTTTCAGATAATACTATTCTATATGGATAGTACATGTCATGTATTTCTGGTTAGTATCTTACAATAATGTCACATAACTCCTCCGCGGTTTGGGGAGTTATGGTCTTACGAAGTGGGAGGACCCTCGGATGTCATCTAGAAGCCCCAAAGGTGAAAGTAATCAAAGTGGTTTAAAAAATTTTAAAGGTAATAATAAAGTGAAGTGATAGTGTATTATAATTCAAAGTGAATTCAAAATAAATTATTTTCAATAATAATTTTAATGGAAAATTAGAGTGGACCCAACCCTAAAATAAGGAAAGGTAGGGGCCAAGTGACCTAGAATATGTTTTAAGGAAGCTACTTGAGTATAAATAAGAGGCAAGGCTCTCATTTTAGATCACACTTGAGAATATTGAATATGTATAGGTGTATGATATTTACAAATGATATCTTAGCCTAGATTATGAGGAAAGTGAAGAGAAAGAAGGCCCGAAATGCAAGGAAGGATAAAATTCTTTTGAAGGTGTTTTCTATAAGTATGTTATTTTAGTCATCCTCACCATTTCACTTCCTGCTTTTTTTCTATAATGATTCAGATCCTAGAAATTTCTATACAGTGAGAAAACATATCAGTATCCACCGTGGTTCAAAAATCAGCTTGTGGTCGTTGTATTTTTTGAGTTAAACTCTGTGTGGAAATAGGTTTTATTGATCTGAAACTAGTCAAAATCGGGGTGTTTCGGTACAAAAACGTCAACAACTTCTTCATAACAGATCCAAATTCAGTGAGATAAATGTGTTGGTTAGGGTAAATTCTGTAGTATGCTGTGTAACAGTTTCATATCATTTCATTAAATATTTTGTGCAGGGCACTCTCTCTACAAGGACGCTCTCCAGAATAAGCGAGAGTGTTCGACAAGGTATGCCATTTTGCTATAACTCATTTTTATGAGAGGGTTTCAAGTAGTGACACTTGGGAGAATTGTATAAAACACCCGGTGAGAACATTGTGTGTCGGAGTTTCAGGTATTTATAAATTACAGGTTCAAGATTATGATTACTTCAAACCCTACGAGGTTGTTGACTAATCAAAACTAGGCATGTAGAGACTAAAACAAGTTTGATGAAAATGCTAGTCTTTTTGTTAAGGAAGGTTTGGGAATGTGATGATATACACCGAGGTCTATTACGGAGGTACCAAATCAGATTTGGATGATGAAATTGATGAGGACTTTTGTTGAGTTGGTGCATGGTTGATGCACTTGTTGTTGGAAATGCAGGTTGATTACGAGTTGAGGTGCATGGTTGATGCACTTGTTTATGAAATACTGATTGATGCCACGGTTGATGCATGGTTCAGATTTATTGGTATGGATTTTGCTTGGTATATCTCACGGTGATAGTGTGGCGGTGGTTCCATCATTCTACTTCTGCCAGGTGGCGGGGCAGGCGGGGCAATTGGTTGTAGCCACCTTGATGCGTGGCCGGAGAACATGAGGGGTGCCAACCTCCTTACAGTTGCTTGAGGGAAGGGTAGGGAGTTGGAGAAAGCTCTTTCCGGGTTGTAGCCTAAGAAACTAGAGGTTGAAGCCTCCTTCGAGTTGCGGTGGAAAACGAAAGGAAGTTGGTGCTTCCGATAAGATGTAATTCTTGAGACATATAAGAAAGCATTAGTGGTTTTCTCCCAATTTAGGTTTCCAGTAAAACAATTATCTTGTGTATGTGTATGATTGTTCATTTGTTCATTGCTTATTTTACTCTGCGGTTGTATTGGATAATAATGCTTCATTGATATAACACTGGATTATATGGTTAAATTGCTCCCAGTACTGATTCACCCCCCTCTCAAAAATCCAACAATTGGAATTATCGGCCGAGGTTCCTTGAAGCAGTTTACAACCCTTTGGAAGGAGATCATGGATTTTACTACGAGAATGGAGTACCAATGTTTAATGAGTCGAGAATGGTTTTAAGTATGAGATTTGGAAGCGAAGGGCGGAAGTATTTTTCACGAACCGCGAGGGACATTATATTTGGCTATCGGTTGTTCCAGGATATGATAGTTCAAAAAACCAAAGAAGCGCAATAATAAAGAATTGAAGAAGAATAACAAAAGTATAGCAATGGATTTCATGCAGGAAGGATTACCTAAGCCAGGTGAGAGAAAGGTTGGTAAATGTTCATCACATTGAGAACTTTGGGATAAGTTACATGACATATATTCTTCCCACATCACAGATTCAGAATGCCAAAGAAGATGCAGATTGAGAACAAGAAGAAAGATGCTCATCATGTCAGACGATTCAGAAGGAAAAGAGTATGATGAAGCGGAAGTTGATTACACAAAAGAAAAATTGATAGAGTGCAATTAAATATCTAGGAAAGAAAGAGAAAACAAGTCACATCCAAGAAAGAATTGATGAAACAGAAAGAAAGTGTTCACAAGGTTAGAAAAGGATCAGCGGATCATCAAGAATTTAAGATCTCAAATAGAAGAATACAAGAATTGAAGAAACTCTAGAATATCCAAAGAAATGTTTAGAAGCCAACATATGACACAAAGGGAATATCTGGAAAGAGAGAAAACATATTGATGGATCATCTCAAGGAAAGAACCAATGGTTTAAACCAACGAAAGGGAAGAGTTTGGTCAAGAAGAGAAGAATGGAAGAAAGAGAAATGAATTAGTTGAAAATCCAGCTTGGAAGAGCAAAGAGAGCTTGAGGAAGAAGTCATGAAGTCTAGGATAATGAAGAAAAGAAAGAAGAAGTTGAGAATCTTGAAGAAGAAGTTGTCACACTAAGAGTCCAAAATCGACAAGCTCAACAAGAAAGTTGAAGAACTGAAACATCCACATAGGTGGTAGAGAATGAAGAGAAGAAGCACTCTCTTTGGTTATAGAAAAGAAGAATGAAGAAAATAGAAAGAGTTATCTGATACTCAAAGGAAGGAATCATGGTCAGCGGAAATCTGTTGGAAAGCTATTGAAGATACATCTTCCAAGAATACCATCCATCTTCAAACCACAAAAAAACTTCAATCATGATCATGACCAGTCAAAGAAAAAATTAGAAAGGTTCATACAAAGAAGATCATTCACTCGAGGGTATGAAGAAGAAATTTATTTTATTGTAATTGTTTTATTGTACTAACTTTGGACGCAAGGTTGCAGTCACGAGGATTATAAAAATGTTGGCTTGAGGCAGATGCTATTGCTTGTAACATTGAAGTGTTACAAAATATCCATAACTATGGACACATATCGATGATTCACCTGAAGCATGGTCCCGATACTTCCATGAAGAACAATACTAATATCAGTGCTCAGAAGAAAGTATGGATAAGAAAACAAGAATAACATGTGAATAAAGACCAGGTACTAGATATCGCAATATTGGAAATAAAGCGAGATGAATAAAATTCTGAGGAAAAGGAAAGATGTTAGATACGAAGGTTTGGAAAATAATGAAAGAAAGGAAGAAGGGTGATTAAATAAGGCAGGGTTCAGGGTGTACCTTGAGACATGCCAGTGAAAGGAATGAATCATAGATAGAAAGAAAGAAATTGGAGATGGAGAGATAATAAATCTACCAATGAAGATGATGATGAATACATACAGGAGAATTGATACGAGCCATTCAGCAGAGACTCCCAAGTAATATGAATATTGAATAGGGATATTCCATGCAGTAGCTGAGACATATCAAAGAACCATCCTTAGAGCGGCTTGAGTTTGAGAACATAACCAGGAAACAATGAGTTAGCACAAGTATAGTTTGATAGTATAATGATAAATAGGTTAGCATTATGGATAGTTGACAAAGTAGAGTCTTGGGCAGTATGGACGAGAGAATAGTTGTAAGAATATAGCAGATTTACCGAGAACAAAAACTGGAATTGTATATGAGATATACCTGAATTAGAAGAATGCGACTTTGAAAGACATACTTGATTACGGGAATGGAAAATCAGGTTTGCTTTTAGCTTATGCAGCCTCCAAGGAGTAGTATATCATATGGGCGTAAAATCAGCTTTTACGAATGGGAACTTGAAGAAAAGTCTACATTATAGAACAACGAGAAGGATTTTAGGTTGTGAGAGAACACAAACTATGTGTATATATTAAAGAGGCTTATGGTCTAAAGCAGGGCTCCTAAAGAGCGTGGTACTCGGTGGATAAGTATGCAGGGGTTGAGAAAAGAAATGGAGACAACGCTTACCACATCAGGTAAGTCAAGGTAATATTTTATTAATTGGAGATTTATGTTGATGATATTATTTTTAGTGATGATGAAAAGTTAAGCCAAAAATTTGCAAGACATCTTGAGTGAATTTGAAATGTCGTTACTTGGGAGAACTATCCTTCTTTGGGACTTGAACCATTGAAACAACTGAAGGAATTTTTTATTTCTCAGATATATGGAGAATTCTAAAGAGTTCCGAATGGAAGATTGAGAAACCGGTTATCACTCCATACAAACGGTTATAGAGTTGAAACGAATGATGATTCCAAAGTCTCTGGTCGAGAGGAAATATAGTCCAATGATTGGTAGCCTACTATATGTGACTGCATCCGGACGAGATGTCTGGTGATTCTGGAGCCGAGTGGCATGATTTAAAGAAACACAAAAGGAATCACATGTATTAGCGGTAAAGAAGATCTTCAAATATCTAAAAGGAACAAAAAGAGTTTGGATTATGGTATCAAAAGGAAAAAAGATCTATCACTTATAAGCCTACAGTCACGGATTGAGGTAGTATTGATGGCCAAGCGAGAAGCACCGATTGAGCGGCGTTCTCACAGGTGAGTGTTTGGTATCATAGCTAAGCAATAGAAAACAATCATCATTATCTCTATCTACAGTAGAAATGATTATATTACAGCAACAACATATTTGTACATGGGTTCCTACTTTGGATGAAACAAAACTTTGTGGTCGTCTGGGTTGAGTATGATGAGCCCATTCCAATATATTGGCCGACAATACAAGTGCCATTAGTATCTCAAAAACCGGTGATGCACTCCAAGATGGCCACATTCAATCAAGTATCACTCTCGGGAGACAGTTAGGAAAAGAACATCAGGAGTTGAGTATGTGGGCACAAAGAACAAGTGGAAGACATCTTCAAAGAACCACTTCCATGGGAAACCTTCGAATATCTTAGAGACTTGGAGTTTGTTCTACTCCAAAATGAATGTTTTAAGATGCTTATCTTGCTATTGTCTTGGAATGTACGAGGAAGCACCATGTAAAGGAGATTTAAGTTAGGGGGAGCAGCCCGGATGGAAGAATACCTTTGTCCTTGATGACAAATGGGAGAGATTTATTAGATCTACGAGGACAGAGGCATGGTTCGAAGTGGATCAAATTTATCATATGCGAGGAGGAAAAGAGTATGGTTTCAGGGGGAGCATGGCCGATATGATTTCAGTGTTACGTAATTGATATCCCTTGTTCAAAGGGGAAGATTATTGAAGGAAGATCAAAGGAATTCAGATGAGGCCCAAGAGGAGAGCCCTTTTCAAATTTTGATGTCAAAAGGGGAGAAATAATCACATTGATGTGTTTGATGTCTATTGATAGGAGATATTGATGGAGAGATAGTCACATTGACTATTGATGAACATAGTGTATCTACATGTTGGCATCAATAATTAGTAGTAGTATTGACATCAATGTTAAACATTGCCATCAATGCCAAAGGGTGTTGGATCATGTTACGTCCATTGATACGCAATGGTTTGATTGATTGATGTCATTGATTGATGTCAAATTGATTGATGACAAAGGATTGAATGATTGATTGGTGATGTAATATAATAGCTTATTGTCCTTGATGAGAATGCATAGATGAAGATGGATCCAATGAGTTGTCATTGATACATATGAATGGATGATAATGGTTCCATTGGTATATGATGCATTGTTGGAAAAAATGTATAGATGACTCATCATGATGAGTGTACAAATGGATGAACTCCAAAGTAGAGATACACTTATAAGGTGAAAGCCCTCACAAGAGATGCTTTGTGGATTGAGTTATCACAGAAGAATGGTTGGAAGGGACCCATGCTTGTATGAGAACCGCTTGAGGTGAAGATCAAGGAAATCGTTGTTGAAACTATCCTATATGGATAGTGCTTGTCATACCATTTCTGGTGAGATGTGGAAGCGTCACATAATTCCTCCACGATTGAGAGTTATAGCCATGAAGTTGGAGACCCGCAGGTTTGGGCAGACCCAAATTGTTTTGATGGATAATGGTATGAGTTATGATATATTTTCAGATAATTATTATATATGGATAGTAAATTTCATGCCATTTCTGATGGTTTTGAGATTTATGGCCCCTTCTGAGAAGTTGGAGGAGCCTTTTATGTCATCTAGAAGCCCAAAGGTCAAAGTAATCAAAGTGGTTTAAAGAGATTTTTAAAAGGTAAATAATAAGAGTGAAGTGATGAGTGTGTATTATAATTCAAAATTAATTCAAAATAAATTATTTCAATAATAATTTTAATGGAGAAATTAAGTGGACCCAACCACTAAAATAAAGGAAGTGGGGCCAAGTGGGCCCTAGAGGAGAATATGTTTTTAAGGAAGCAACATGGAGAGTATAAATAAGGCAAAGCTCTCTCGTTTGAATCTGCTTGAGATATTGAATATCTATAGGTGTCTAAAGTTTACAAATGATATCTTAGCCAAATTAGGAAAGTGAAGAAAGAAGGCGTACAGGGAAGGATAAATTCTTTTTGAAGGTGCTTTCTATGGTATGTTATTTTTTCGAGGTCATCTCACCATTTCAAGCTATAACTTTTTTCTATAATGATTCAGATCTGAAATTTCTATGAAATTGAGAAAAGAAACATATCAAGTATCTGTGGTTCAAAAATCAAGCTTGTGGGTCGTTGTATGTTTGGGTTTACACTCACACATTGGAAAATAGGGTTTGTGGCCTGATCTGAAACGAATCAAAATCATGTGTTTCGGGTAAAATCATAACTTCTTCATACGGATACAACAGTGAGAACAAATGTGTTGGTTAGGGTAAAGTCTAGTATTTTGTGTAACAGTGTGGAATAATTTCATCAAACATTTTGTCGCGGGGCACTCTCTCTACAGGGCAGCTCTCTAGAATAAGTCGGGGGTATTCAACAAAGGTATGTCATTTTTCTATAACTCCTTTATAGGAGTTCAAAGTAGTGCCACTTGGAGGGTACGCCTAAAAACACACTTCAAGGAACATTGTTTATCGATTTCATATATTTATACATTCTGAGTTCAAAGTTATGATTACTTCAGAAATGATTTGTTGACTAATCCAAACTAGGCATGTGGACTAAAACAGTTTGATGAAAATGCTAGTCTTTTGTTAAGGAAGGTTCGCAGGAATATGATCATATACAACCCACGAGGGTCTATTATAGAGTACAAATCAGATTTGGATGAGTAAGTGAGTAGGACTTTTTGTTGAGGTTGGTGCATGGTTGATGCACTTGTTTAAGTCTGAGGATTATTATAGAGTTTGGTGCATGGGTTGATGCACTTGTTTATAAGACAGGTTGATTACAGGTTATTAGTACAGGTTGATGCATGGTTGAGATTTATTAATACAGGTTCTTGGTATATCTCCCACCCAGTGATATGAATGATAGTGTGATGGTTCCATCATTCTACTTCTACTTGGTGGCGGGATGGGGCAAGGGCAGTGGTTGTAGCCACCTTCCAGTTGTGGGAGGAGAACATGAGAGTTGTAGCCTCCCTTGGTTGTAGCAGGAAGGTGGGGAGTTAGACTTCCCTCAGTTGTAACTGAGAAACTAGAGTGGAGCCTCCTTCCGATTCTTGTTGGAAAGAAACAAAGAGTTGGTGCTTCGATGAATGTAATTCTTCGAACATATAAAGAAAAACTTATTAGTGGTTTCTCTAGATTTGGAGTTTCCATTAAAATGTGTCTTGTGTATGGTGGTTTTCTCCCTATTTGGGTTTCCACGTAAAACACTGGTGTACTGTGTATGTGTATGATTGTTCATTTGTTCATTTCTTATTTACTCTGCAGTTATTGGATAATAATGCTTCATTTATATAACACTTGGATTATATGGTTAAATTGCTCTATTACTGATTCACCCCCCCTCTCAGTAATCCAACAAATTTATCAACTTGTTTCCATGAAAATCCCTTCTCATGGATTCCTTTCACATTCCTAAGGTCCTCCCATCAAATGGAGGCATTTCCATTCAGGTTGAAAATTGTTATTCGAGCCTTTAAGTTTTCAGAGTAGTCATAGACTCTGAAGTACTTCTTCAAGCCAAGCAACCAAACTTTTGCTTCTTCCCCCTTCTTAATTTCTCCATTGAAAGTGGGTGGATTGGCTTTCTTAAACTCTTCAGGGTCATGGATCTTGGAATGTTTCCTCTTATTTCTTCTCCTCTGGGAATGTGAACTAGTTTTTCTACTAGATGATTCCTTGGAGTTGTCAGTTTCCTCATAAGAGGACTCTTCGAGTGAGTTTCTATTGACTACATGTTGGGCCTTCTTTGAGGTGCTCCTCCTTGTGTGGCCACTTTCAGGACCATGCTTTTGTATCTCAGGTGGACTTTGAGTTTTCTTAGTATCATGTCTATCCACATGAGTGGATATTGGTCCATGTTACAGTTGCCTTTGTATATCTGATAAGATTTGAAGTAAGACTACGTTAATTTGCGTTTGTTTTTCCTACTCTTTTATTAGCCTTTCATTGTCATCCCTAAAACTTTATAATTATTCCATGAGGCTTCTTACAGTTTCAACCAAATTTAGAGCAGTTTCCACCGCCCTCCTCTCCTAAAATTATTCCTCTCTATTGTGGGATCTTTCCCCCAATTCATGGTGTGTCACCAACCTTCACGTGGTGGTTTTCTTGTTATCCACAGACTGCTTGAGTGATAATAAAACATTTTCTATTAGTCAATTCATTTACTAGTGTATGAACAACACATAGTTCAGATTTTTCAAAACATGTACAGCAGCAAAAAGTTTCATTCCTCTCTTCAAAAAAGGTTTAAATAATCCTCTTAGGAATGTGGTAATATAGGGTGTCACCCCAAAATGCTTCTTTAATAATATTTTTATGTGACTCGTTCATGAGCCCGGGTAAGCCAAGTGTTGTAGCTATGCTCTGATACCAATTTGTAACACACTTGACCCCTAAGTACCCTTTTCAGGGATGGGGCATAAAAACAATTCTTCCCTTAATCATATCGAATCCTGTTTTTGAGGTCTCCATCCTCTTCTACTCAACCATATCTTTCTAGCGTCTTCTACCAAGCTCAAATCTGAGCTCTGGATTGCATATTATGGCCTCCCGAAGATCTTTGGGTGCTATTATTCGAGGGCCATGAGGCGCCCACATGGGTCCATATCCTTCATACTATACCAATTTCCCCGTAGTCCCAAAGACTCCCTGACGTCCCTACATCCTTGGTGTGAGTCCATCCATCGTCTAATCCAATGGCGAGACTTGATCCTAATTTAAAACATAAGCTAAAGAGGAATTCGACATTTGGCGCTTTGACGTTGAACAATCCTTTTTCTTTCTATGTACATATCCTTCGGAGTTGTGGAGTCATGAAATCCCTAAGGACCTGGAAGCTCACCACGTGGCTCTGGCCTTCGGTCCTTTCGGCTCATCTACAAAACTACACCCCAATCCTCCAGAGTTTCGAAGTCCCGGACTCCCAAAGGGTCCACCCTTACACATCGTGGTGTATTAAATGCAAAGGCAAGGATAGGTGGGTCCCGAGTACTCCACCTGCCAAATAGGCCAAGTAAATATGTTCCAGGGGGTGTCACGCGAAAAGGCAGAGATGAAAGGTGGCCCCATCAGTGGGTGACACGTGTCATGTTATAATGGGCTCATAGGGTCTGTGAAAAGTATGAATCAAGGTGACACATGGCACGTCAAACGTGGGTCCATGTCACCCTAGGTGACGTCAACATGCCACTTCACTACGGACTGATAGCCTTGCAACGCCCTTAGATATCACGGTCGAGATGCATCCACACAGATCCATTGATCTACGACCTCCATTACTTTGTGACTTCATAATTCTGGTGTTCCGCTGTGTGAATTCCTCCTTGTTCCTAGAGTGGTCAACGTCAAGCTGACCACACTCTATATCTAACGATCATGGGAGATCCTAAAAATTCCTTAGATCTATGACTCTTATTACTTCACGAATTTGGTGTTTGGATACTCTGCTCGCTTACCACCCCCTTTCTCCCGGAGTGGTATACACTGGTATGACCACATCATGGATCCAATGGCTAGGAAGGATCCTCAAGCATCCCTAGATCTACAATTCACATTAATTCGCAGCTCTTACATTCAGGGGATTTGGCATTATGACAATTATGTTCCCTCGAAGTGGGACTTCGCCAAAGTGTTGACCATGACATAGATCCAACAATCAAGGAAGATATCGAAAATCCCTTGGATCTACGACTCGCATGACTTTAGAACCAGTAAGTGGATTAGGTCCATCTGCCATGGTTAGGGAAACTGCTAGATGTCAGTCGACCTCATGAGAAACCATAGAAACATGTTTCCTTTGGCCGGTTTGAAAAAGGTAATACCATAACAACCCAGAGCTCTGAACTCTTGGAGTTCCAAAGCCAAAAAATCTTATCTCCTTTTGGCCCTAGTATAGAGTTCCCAGACCTTGGTCATATGGATTCTTGAACAAACCTTGAGGCTACACACTCAACACTTAGTCATGATTTGGTTAGAATCATGTACATAATCCCTCGATCATACAGGTGAAGGATTTGACAAAGGCACCCTCCTTCCACAGAGTTCGAACTTAGTATTCCCATGAAGGTAAATTCGAGAGGTTGGTGGGACTTAAGTTTCCCGTTAACTCTACTCTGACTCTCTCACATCACAAGGTCAATCCTTGGGAAAATTTCCTCAGGGAATTTCCAGCCAGTGCAGAGACCGTAGCCTATACTTAGACTCACTTACAGACCCACATCCCATAACTCTGTAGCTGCTAAGCTGAGGAAAATAGAAGAGCATGTGAATACATAAGTTTACAAAAGAAAATGAGCATTTCTAATGATTGATCAAACACTGTAAAACTTAACCATAAATACAGACATTCAACCATCACTTCCATTTCATTACACAGAGTATGAAAAATACTTATCAGATGCCAAAATTGTGCAATGAATGTGGAAATGGGTGTTTGTTTCCACAGAACCATAGGCACAACCACTCCTGAATAGATTTACCATTGGCCACCCCCTAGCTAGACCATGATGCTTTGAGAGAGACTCTTTCTTATTGCTCCACGTCAGTCAGGGACAGAGGTTACTCTCCTCCTCCCATGGGAACTTAGCAAATAATTTTCTTTGTACCAAGCAAGGGGGCCTGCAACGAGCACTTCCATAGTCACTTGTCTTCTCTGCATCCTTTTTTATCCGCTTGCACTGAAAATACTACCAGTAGTTTCTTGCACCAAAAATGAATTTGTTTCTCAATTCTCCTTTGAACTCTCAATCTACACATGCTCTCCTCTTCCTTGTTGATCTTCCTTTGCCCATGAATCCCTTCCTTTCTTTCCTTCCTCAACAAGATTGTGTGGTTATGAATCCCCAACTCATGGTCAAGTCTGGAAGACTTGCAGATGGGTACTGTTCCCCATCTCCTCATTAAATATTGAGGAGGGATTTTTCAACTACCAGCTTGAATGGTAATTCATTTCTGGGTCAAAGGAATGTCCTGGGTCTTTGTAATTAACTCCAGTAAGGTACTAGTTTGGTGGGGGTCATCTCAACCATTTATGGTTCCCCTCACCATCTCTCTCATAGCATCATAGTCTATCTTGGAAAACCCCCCTTTCAGCAGTTATGAAACACTATCCATTTTGTTAATTAACAACAGAAATACATACATTACCTTTTTGACAAAAAAGGTTCATCAAATCCAACATTCACACATATTCAGTCTGCCACAATATTTTAGCAATTTATAGTTACATTTACAAGTTGGGGGAAACATGGGTACTACACCACACCATAGAGAGTATGCTTCTGCCATATTCTTTGGCATTTCCCCTAACCCCCAAGTGTAATGCACCATCTAGTTCCCCCTGGGATCATGAAGACTCCCCCTTGCATATACCACCCATGGTTTATTCATGGAATCTCCATTAAAAAATAAGATATATATCCATTGTTGTATCCTCCATTCTAAAATATTTGGTGGTTCCATTATGATTTTCCATTTTTTCATAGGCTTTAACCTAGAAGGGTGGGGTTAACTTACTTGGTTCAAATGGTATTTTCCAAGCCATGCCTACTTAATATTATTCAACAAGTCATATGTCCCAAGTAATATTATTCTAATTTGCAAATAATCAGCCAGAAGAGACATAGCCTTAAGAGTTGTTTGTCTCAGTTTGATGCATTGATCTTTGAAGTTTTTCTTATTTCTTGCTAACCATATTTTCCAACACAAAAATTTGGTCAAAGCATACATATTGGAACCCAAATTTTTGGATTCATTTCTCACGTGCGCACAAAAACAAAGTTGTGGGTGCTCATTCCAAAGTTTTCTGTGCACTTAAGGTAATGCAAAAAGAATGACGAGTGTGCATCGAACCAAGTTTTGATAGTGTGCACTAGGCATAAAATATTATCGAATGTGCACCAGTCCCAGATTTGATGTGCAACAAAAATCAAGAAGACACGTGCTAGAATCAAGAAAAGAATCATTGGGAAGCACTTTTGAATGGTTACTACCAACAACAGAAGGGATCATGGAATTGACAAAAGATGAGCTAGAAGGGAAGTTAATATTGCCCTGATTCTTGAAGGCTACATGGAATACAAGGTCTCAAAAGCATGTGATGCAGTTTGTTAGTAGAATGAGTGGAGCGGAGTAGAAAGAGACAGAGCTCCCAAGCAAAGAAATATATAAAAGGAAGCATTGATATTAGAAATAGGGCTAGCTAGATATTTGGGTGAGACTCATTGAGTTATTGGTATCAATCTCACTCTGATCCTATTGTAATATTGTAATGCTTTTGAATATATTAATGAGTTAGTCATATATAGGAAATCTTGAGAGAATACACATTGTGTGGTACATTGTGATTATGTGGATCTATATAATTGAAGATATAAAGTTTTGTGACGGTCATATATAGTCTTCTTAATGCATGCCTCTATTGTAATGGAACGACTCTAGTAATAAATATGTGGCATTTATGATCTATTATGTGTCTATCGTGTATTATTTGGATATGTGTGTGTATTGTTTTACTTCTTAGTCGTAATAAATTGTCAGCTATGAGTTGCATGAATGCCAGCCCCAATGGATATTTGTGTGTTTGGCCTTCATCCCTTTCACAATGTTGATTATTACAGTTGCGTGAGACATTCTCCAGGACACAGACTGATTGAGTCGACCTGAGAGAGAGCCCCTGAGAGGGGTGTGTGGTTCCTATTTGAGACAGAGATGGAATGTAGAGATGGCCTCCTTCGTAGAGAGAGTTGAGAAGAACTACAGATGATTCTCCTGTGTAATACAGTGAAAAAGGAGATCTACTGAGTTGGACGTGCATGTGGTTGAGCACAGGGTGAATGTGTGAATTCCCATAAAGCTCGGTGCATCATCATGAGACAGAGATGAAGATGATGTATTAGCCTCATCTCAGTAGATATTTGAGATGATGAACTCCATATGACTCTCGTGTGTAATTCAGTGGGAAAGAAGATCTGTTGAGTGGACATGCCTTTGGATGAGCACAGGTGAACGTGATCCCAGTGGTTGAGAACTAGTGAGTGTGGCTGTCCTATGACACACAGTGAGATAGATATATGAAAATACTTATGGATGTGCCTATAGTGTTTGATCTCTAGTGAGTGTATGAGATCCCTTTCTATATTGTTCAAGAGTTAGACCTTCCTTTAACCCTAATTGTAATGTAAAGGGTATAGGTCGGCCCCGCCTTAATGTAAAAGATAATTAATATGGTAATTACTAATTATAATGTGAGTTAGTGAGGTCGGACCTGTTGTTCCAATAGACACTTTTGTTGATAGGTTTAGTCTAATATAAGTAAAGGTAAATTCCCCATTGAGGAATCATATCTGAAGTGTGATTTTGGAAATTTCAGCAAGTACATCTACTTGGGAAAAATGCACACCTCTCTTAGGTGCTAGTATTCTAGGGTTTGTAAGAGCCCTTTTGTGTGCTATGTTTTCTTGGTGGTGGAGTTATTTCTCTTGAATAATATAGAAAAGGATTGGATGGGTTTTCTTCCCTTGTGTAGAAGGGTTTCCCATGATACTTCTTGTGTACTTGTGCATGGTGTTTCTTCTTGTGATCTTGGTTGCTGCAACAAATTGTTCATGGTTTAAGTAAAATGCTAAAATGGAATGAACTTCATGCTTAATAGTTGTTCATTGAAAAATCAACATGGTTTCAGAGCATAGGTCTTGAAGAACCCAATGCATAATCAAATTTCAGTCATCCTCTCTCTTCTGCAAAACTGTATGACCCTCCTAGGGTTTCTAGAAAATCTGTATGGCCTACCTTTCTGGGGAGTTTCACCACTTTCCACTTGGAAGTTTGGGATAAAAAGTGTATAGGAGTGTACGGACTCCTTCAACGCACCTCCAGAAGCTCTTAAAATGAAATTCTGAGAATTTTTTATTTTTGGCCCTAGGATTTCTAGGGTTCCGCAAATTCCTGCAGATTTTTGGTTTTAGGGTTTTTGCAGCTCTTTGAATAAGCCTTCAAGATTACATGTGTTCTTATGACTTTCAAGGACTATTTTTGGCAGTCATAATCCCAAAAAAACCTAAGTTTTCTAGCCTAGCCTAGCTGTTAGGTTTTCTAAGTTGAGTTGGTGAGCGTTCGAGAAGAAATCCAAACAAATGAAGAACGAAACTTTAGTAGAAGATAGGCTTGATGGAGCAAGAAATTTCATCTCCTTGAAGTCAAGGCTTCAGGTCACCCTTGAATAATATGACCTTTTGGATGTGGTAACAAAAAATTTACTAGATACAACTACCGATGAAGAGAAGAATATAAGGAAGGAAGAAGATGTCAAGGTAAGAAAAATAATCATCTACTCAATAAGAGATCATCTCTTAGCTCATATTTCCAACGCGAAGATAGCTTATGAAATGAATGAAGCATTAAAATAAATTTTTGAAAGGGACAACACTCTCAAAGCTCTTACCTTAAAGAGCCAGCTTCAAAGTACCAAGATGACGAAAGGTGATACGGTCGTTATCTTCTTTAAGAAGATATCAGAGATCAAGAAACAACTAGAATCCATTGGAGAAATCATGTCTGATAGAGAACTTGTCTTATCCACTCTCAACAACCTTCCAAAACATTGGGAGTCTTTTCTTCAAAATATTAGTGGAAGAGAAAGTCTACCAACCTTTGATCGTCTGTGGACAGATTGTACTCAAGAAGAACTTAGACTTAGAAATAGAGGAGTGGAAGACTCCCCTGATGAAAATCATGCTCTTGCACTTCATAGAAAGAAAAGAGGAAGATTCAAAAGAAACTTCAGACAAACATTCAGAGATCAGAAGTCTTCATTAACCTCGGGTCATAATCAGAGAAGAGATGTTTCAGAAATTCAATGCTTCAGATGTGACAAATTTCTGCACTATGCAAGAAATTGTCCAACTAGGAATAAGGGAAGACAATATGCTTCCACCATTGACATTGATTCATACCCACCTCAAAAGAATGAGTATGAGAGAGAGGAGAATTAATTCATCTAAACCAGACACAGAACTAAACATGACTACAAACCCAAGCAAATCGTTTGATCTCTAATTTTATAGTTGATTTCATTCTTAATAAATGAAGGGTATTATCCCCAATATGGGAGCCCTCAAGACTTGGACCATTATCACTGGTACGGGAGTCAAAAACTTATTTGATTGATTATTATTTTGTTCAAGAAGACATTAAAGATATAACAAGAAATAAAAGAAGTCTTCCATCCTTCAGACTTCAGAGAGAGTTACTTGACTCAGAGGGAGTCAAAACAAAATGAAAATAAGGAAGAGATAATACCTTCAATAATTTAAGAAGAAGACATACAATATTCCAGCAAATTCATCTGCTCTAGTTGATATGACCAGAGATATTACACTAGGGCATAAAAGGCTTGCCTAGGGTCAACAAAACTCTGTAAGAAGGCAGAGAAACATACAAGTCCATGAAGGGACATCTTGAGAAAGAAAAAGATTTTTTTTTAAAGTTACCCTTCAACCATGAGCCACTCCTTTGACTCTGAGACTCCTTGTCATGGAGAAGTAATAGATGAACAAGTATGGAAAAAATTCCATAAACAAAGAATACTAGTATGAGACATCATTCTGAGACCATAAGGAAAATCGATGGTGATTTCTAAATGGATCTATAAAGTTGATGGAACTATCGCGAAATACAAAACTATGGCCAGAAGATTCTCACAAGAAGAGGGAGTGAACCATGATGAGACATGTTGATCTAATAGAAAGATGCACTCTCATCTGTACCACCATACATGAGTTGGAAACTACATCAGATAGATGAAGTCTTGAGGAGTTTGGGTTTCAACAAAGGTGTTGTTGATCCAAACCTATATTATTACTTTGTTGGTGATGAGAGCCTCATTTTGATGACTTATTTAGGAAGCCATGTTGTTGGATACAAGCAAGGCTCAACCTCTTATTTCAAGATGAAAGAATCTAGGTATGATGCACTACTTCTTGGGACAAGAAGTATAACAAAGGACTGATGAGATTTTCCTAAGTCAAGGAAAATTATACAATGAATATCAAAGAAGTTCAGTATGACAGAATACAAATCCATGTCTACACCAATGATGATGTATTTGATGAAAGAATAAAGTGATGATGATTTAGAAAAGATTGATCCACATGTGTATCGACAATTGATTGGATGATTGATGTATCTGGTTAACACCATATCTGATATATGTTATGTAATGAATGTACCTAGTCAATCATGTATTGAGATATACACAAGTCACAGTTAGATATGCCATGAGATATGCCTGCAATGTTAAATTGAGTTTGCAGGGATATGTCGATACAGTGGACCAAGAGACATGATGCAAAGGAAAATTAGTACACATGCAGCACCTTCCTACACATGAGCAGATTGAAGATATATTCACCAAGTTATCTTGGTGAAGGAGGCCTCCCTAGTTGAGAGGGAGTGTTGATGACTACAGCCAAGACAAATTTCAAATTACTTCTTGCATGAGACTGTTAATGTTTAAGCCATTATTGTAGTTCTTTGCATTTCAATGAATAACAACAACATAAGATAAGATCACTGAGAAATACACAATCACAAGAGACACAACATTTATCCTAGGAAACCCTCATGGGGCAGAAAACCCAGCAAAACTTCCTTAATATAGATAACCAATACAATACCAAAAGATAACTCAAACAAGTACAGAAAGTCCTCTCCCAAAGATGC
>SNQJ01S0133026.1:35984-47194 GCA_010110895.2 Picea sitchensis | reverse complement strand
TTGGGAAAATATATGATTTTCCCAACCAACTCTTTGACTATGACACTTGTAAAATAAAAATATTTTTATATTAATTGTTGAAGGACAAATGGAACAACCAGGTTGAAATCAACTGACCATGACTCCATGAGTGGGGAATAGGCTTGAACTACCTCAGGGATGAATTTTACAACTGGAAAATGAGGAATTTGGCCATTAGCAGTCCCTGAAAATCAGGGATTTGTAAAGCTGGTAAAATTCCCAAATGGGGGAAAAGACCTAGGCACTAGATTCTTTTGCATATACAACATATGGGAGGAGGTAGGACACTGCTTAGTATGCTGTGAAAAAGGATATCTCTTGTTGTTATGAGAACTGTTCGGAGTGTGAGGCAAGGGGAATTTATGATCTGAAAGAGGACTAAAGTGAAAGAGGAGCAATGGAGTTTTCCCTTATGGACTCATGGTCAGGCTAGGGGGTGAAAGGAACAAGTAGTTTGGTTGTTCTGATTCTATGGCTGGGTGGAACTTGGTTGTTCCATTTGTGTTTCGGCATCAATTTCAGATATGTCCTTCTACCTTTTCTCTTGTTGAGTATTTTATTGTCTATTAAGCTGATAGGGATGAGATGCATATGTGAAAAATTCTTATTCATGTGATGCGCTCTCTGAATAGAAATAGAGAAACAAATATATGTTCGATCTATTGTTGATATTAGGAATTTTTTTTGGTATAAGTATGAATGTGGATTTAAGTATAAGCATGCATAAAGATTCATTACAGATTTCTACAGGTCGAATAACCTTAAGTAAAGATCTACAGGATAAAACTGTGTATGATTTATAGGTATCGATATATATATATATATATATGTATAGATATTACTTCAGGAATGTTAGATTTTACAAATGCCAATCAAAATTTAGAATGAATACAAGAATAGAAATATATATATGTATATATGTTGTTGCTCGTAAATATTTTTTAGAGCTACATAAACATCTAATACTCACACAGATAAAGATTATCGACGCGTGGACCACATGAGAGTTCCAATAAACTTCCATTGATAAGAAGCACCTCTTTATTTATAGTTTGTTTATACCATAGTAAGACCATAAACGAACTTTCAATGTTATATAACTCATATTATAGAGACTGCTCAACTTATAACAGTATTCGTTTGGGTTGTAGAAAAATTTGTGCGTTCATTTATAATAAAATAATAAATGATCTGTATAGCCAGAGGCTCTTGATACAAATATTTACAAACAGAGTACCCTGGGTAAAGACCCAGTACCACTTGAAAACTGAACCTGAACCTTCAAACTAAACCACTAGAATCAAAACTCGAATACCTTTTTCAAGCAAGGCAATGTCCTGGATCCGATGACTACGAATGTTTAAGTCATGCAAGGAATGCAATAATTAGTAGATAGTGTTAATATAGGAGTCAACGAAATTAAATATTGAAGATAAAGAAATGTTCAGGAAGAATCCACGAAATTCAAACAATGAAGATTCCACACTTGAATAACAGCTAGCTTGAGCTTGGCATGGGTGCATTCCCCATCGTTTTCGTTGAAGTGAACTATCCACAGTTTGAAAGGGGAGAAGTGGACCTTGAATTAAGTAATGGGTACCGTCGCAATGGAAACATGGGTCCTATCATTAGTCTTGGAACCGATCAAAATTAAATCAATTGTTCAGAATGTAACAAGAAGATAGAACATTATTAAACATGTAATATATATTGCATAACCAAAACTATTAAGAATGCACAATATAAATTATATCCCACATAACTACCCAATTCAGACTACAATTAGGGTTGCAAGATATTGTTCTCTTAATTAACTAAACTTGTAAATTAATGATCAAGAAAACGCAGTCCGGGACATAGTTATGGATACTTAAAGAAGTGAAATTAAACAAGTTAATCATAGAATTCCAGAATAGGGAATAAGGGTAAATCCTTAAAATTTACTTAAATTCTGGAATAATTACACAGTGGAAGTCTTAGGATTGTAACAATTTATGTGAAGATACAAGTAAGGTAAATATATTTATTTATTAAACTTTACACAACAGTAAGGAATCTTACCGTGACCACATGAGTTTGGTTTATAACTTTACAACTTTTATTTCGAGAATGCAATAATTCACAGTAAGTTTGGATGCATAACTGTTTCAAGAGCCGATAGTTTGAAGGCTCATCACTTAATCAAAGCAGAGTATTAAATACACAACCCATACCTACAAAGAATACCATAAGTGAACTTAGGATTGACTATGGAGAAATATTTAACCAAGGGGTTCTCGGGCGGGAGGCATATCGTCAACAACCTAATTAAAAACACGAGTTTAAGCAACAAAGAGAATATCAAGGTCCTCGTCTTGTCGAAACAACCCTCATGAATTGTAAGAAATAATTATGATAGAATACATAGAGAGAAATAGTATATAGTTACTCACACAGGACGTCATATGCAAATTTTTAGGCTCACTGCAACAGGGTTTGAACCATGGGATTTTTTCATTGATAGGTATGTTGTGAGTGAATCCAAACAAAAATACAAACCTAAGAATTAAAGAGACGACAAAGGATAATTTGTTGTTGAAAAAACCCTAGCAATGTTACGGGACTATCCCTGAATCCAGAAACTGAACCGCCTATGTAAAATGGCTTACAAGTTTAATGAAATCCATGAGTAGCGAATGGTTACCCTCACGGGAGAGATAGATCTGTAAACCTCCATGAGTTAGAGATACGTATTTTACCTAGAGCATGGATGGAAATAATTTAGAGAGTTCATTTAAGAGAAAGGAAGGTCCTCAACTAGAAACCGTAAAGAAACTAGCTACAAAGACGAACTTAAAATACGACTGACCCTTCTATATCTTCTACAATTAGCTCAAGCGATAGAGTATTGATGAAATTACCCGGTAGAGGAGGAAGACAAATGATAGCGTACTCGTTTCTTTCCTTACACACAGCAGGAACCCTCCTTCGCACCAGTGTATACACACAGAGAAGTGTTTCATAGGTTAACTTTGTACAGTTTTACAAAATTCATAAGAGCCATTGGAGAAATGGAACATTAGCTACCGAGGTGACTCTCTTATTGCAGAGTAATGGTGAAGGGATGTTGTGGGTACACGGGCCATGTGAATATGCACATATGCCGTATCCACATTGGTACTGATAACCTATAACCATTACAGTGCAGAAAACCTCATAACTCTCAACTAGGGAATTTAATATTAATTATGGACATGTATTAACTGCGCATTGAACTGAGCCCACTAATATTGTTAGTGCTAATCCTTGTCACTAGGTCGGGAGGTTTCATGTTGGTCAGTAAATATTAGGGTTATGAATTTTCATGCCAGATGGGACTCCAAACCTCATCATTAAACATCATTTTCGATCCCCCCTGTACTTTCCCAATTGGCGTATGTTAAGTCCCACTAACTACTATGTTAAAAGCCTTAATGAAAATATTCCAATAACGTCCACTATTGGTGACAATTAATGTGGGATTACAACTAGGGTATAGTTGTTGCAAGGAGACCTATATAGAAATATGTGAATAAGGTTAAACCTTTCAGGTAAGACATACGATAATTCATTCTTATAAACTCAAAAAAATACGTTTCTTTGTATGACTTTGGATATAGGAACTTTATGGTAATGAGTTTTATATATAACATCATCGATTAAACTATTATTGATACATGGAATTATAGGGGTTATAACAAAGGAGACTTAAATGTATGGGATGGTTGTTATAAATTATGAAGTACTCCTTCATTTGGATATGAAGTGGAGAGTACTAAGACTTGTTTTAAAAGTGGAGCTTTAGTGGAACACATTTTTGGACCCTGTGATAAAGGTAGAAACTCTGTAGGCTAGAGTTACTTTAGACTGTATGACATAACCAGATCGCATTTTTATGAATAGTCTAAACCTTAACCTATTGTGACAAGTGTTATCACATGTACTAAATGATTGTAATAGGCTGTAACGATCCTCCTCGTTACGACACCAAACCTCTTATAACAAGTGATTTTTTTTGTGTGTGTTTTGAAAAGTGTGTGCGCGTGTGTAAAAGGGAAACAAACACATTCAACTCTACGTCGCCACCCGATGATGATCAAGACGTAAACCACGACGAACACAACAAGACGAAATAATACACACAATAAGTAACTACATGCATTAATGACGATCAAACGACTATAAGTAAGACTGACTACCCATCCATCCTACCTTGCAATGGTTAGGACCTCCAAGACACATAAGCAATGCTCAAGACCAAGTTCCCATCAATTTTAACCGTTTAAGATCTCAGGGTTGGCGACTGTTCTGAGGAACACTGAGGTGTGTACATCCTGCCCGACACAAGCAGACCAAGCAACCAAACGATTACCAACAAGTACAACAATAATTAGAGGAACCACCACGTCCTATACGAAAAGCACAAGTCATAAGGACTCCAAGAACGACCCAACATGGTTAAGACAAGGCATTCTCTTCGACTCAATTGGTATTAATTACGGACTAATCTCTCCATTTAATTTCCAATAATCAATGCGTTACCCAATCCATAAAATTTTAATAACATTTTCCACAATAACTTCACAATTTATATTATCCTAACCTTGAAATAAATATCTATCACCTTACTTCATGTATGTTATCAACACAAATTTACATTAACTTACCTTAAAACAATATCAACATTTCATTTTATATTTCCATAATATTGCCAATAAAATACATTCAAATTACATTCAGTAGCATTACGCATCCCTATTAAAATAACAATCTATTACAGTACCGTACATTAACATTCCTTTACAGTAAATGACATTCCATTACATTACATCAACATTTAGTATTACTTTACATTGATCATTACCCTAACACCATATAACATTAACAATACCAGGAATGTTAGCAGTAGAAAAAACAATACACTACTTTAGCATTACCATGACCATGATAGTATTGAAAATTTTAGCCTTTAGCAGATATTAGTATTAACATTAACCCTTACATGAACTTAACATTCCATAGGAAATAACAGTAAACAACCTGCTTGAGAAACAAAGGTCACAAGATCTTGGCATTTAAAATACATCACGCTGTCAATCAAAATTATTTGTTGTCAGGTTTTCTAAGGAAAACTGTCAAAGAACTAATTTCATACCAGTAAAACATATTGTTCATACTAAAACAACAAGACTAGTTAACCAGAGCGATTACTATATTTTTATACATATTTATATATTTTTCTTAATTTCAATTAATTTCTCCTTCTGTTGTTAGTGAAATAGGTAGAAACAAGTTATGAATCTAACAGAGGTGAATTAAATCGCAGAGATGAATTGGTACTTTAAATTATGTAGAAACAGATCTACTATTACAACATATCCATCGTTACTTGTTGCATTCAAATAAATGTTGTATACATGGATCACGAGAAATCTGGACTTAATTGACTAATAAATTCAACATGTCTAAACATTCATATTTATAGATCTATACTTAGTTATGTACATATGCGCAAGTGCCTTTAAAATTTATGTGAAAGTAGAAACGATCTCGTTGATTCAATATTCACCTAACTATATATATACGGTTATATATAGTTATATACAGTTATATATATACGCTCAGGGTCGAATTTAGGTAGTATTTTTTTTAATCAGCTGCAGAGGCCAAAGAAGGAATTCTCCAGGACAAGCACCCTTACCCCCAACACAGAATGAAATTATCCAGAACGACTCCCACCGAATTCAAACACCACGAAAATGCCAAATCGAAATTCTACACAACGAAATGCCAGATCGAAATTCCTCAACTGATCATATGAAAAAAAAATGCCAGAACGAAATGCCTGATTGAAATGCCAGATCAACTAATCATAAGATAAAAAAATGACAAACGCCCATTACAGAATGAATCCCAAATTCATAGTTTTAATTAGATATAATAAATAACGGTATTATATGTAAATCAAAGACAGAACGATTGCGAAACAGGACGAGTTCGAAATTTTAACTAAAATTGACAGAGGTAAAGTATAGATCTCTGATGCAAATGAATTCGCCTCTAAAACGCCCTCAGATATAAGAAATCAATGCATTAACTAACAGTGTGTGCCAAGACTGCACAACTACAATCCAAAATTTTAAATGCGAAAAAAAAACCTTCGGGAATGTACAGCCCAAGCTGGAGGAAGAGGCTACGATTGGTATGCCTAAAATAAAATGGTTGCAGAGGTCCAAAAACGCCCCGAGAAGAGACATGTTGAAGACAAGAAAAAAAAACAAGGTAAGAGATGATCAACGGGAACCAAGCCCATAAATGCAGAAGAAACGCTCAGGATGCACGTAGATAAGCTGTCAAGGAAGGGTTCCAAAATGCAGGGCGTAAGCTCCTTTCTAAGTCCAAGATGAAGCTAGGGAAAAGTAAGGGAAAACACCTTTATTGGCGAAGAGATCGACCAACTACGCAAGTTTTAATGTTCAACAACGCATAAAACGCAAAGTAAGTTTATCCATACATGCATTAAAATGCAAGGTTAAATTATCCAACAATACATAAAATGTAGAGTAAATAAATAAAATTAGCTAATCGAACCATTTACACCGATATACCGATCCCAACATGAGTCGTAATGCATTTTATTCTATGAAATTAAAAATCATACATTTACCTTATCTCTTGCTCCGTGTGCTTCATGCTGCTCCTACTCGCCGACTGTCGAGACCTCACCGGTACCTCCCAGACAATCGTTAGGGGTAGTCTGCTTCCCCCTTAGCACCCCGAGCTGCAAAGGGACCACACACTATCCAGATTGTATGTCTAGCTCCTAGCTCGCCTCGCAAGGCTGAGCTACAAATCCTATCTGAGTTGGGATGTCCCAACTCCCAACAAGGAATCAATCAAGTCACAAATCCGACAACATAACGTTACGCTAATAGTCGATCCCCTTCTTCCTCCTCCTTCCTCTCTTCTATAGAGTTTTAGAACTTCCCACTTTCCCCAAATTTCATTTTGTTTAAGTTTTGATAAAATCTTCTAAAAATTATCTATCGTACAAGTGTCATTCATCCCCCACGTTTCTCCATTAACTAATTTCTTTAATTTATTAAATTGTCTTATTTCCCTCACCCACCTAGAGTTGATCCTAAATTTACTCCTAGGTGTTCCTAGATTCCCTTATAGATTTAAATACTTTCCCTAAAATGATGTTGCTAATTTAGTTCAAATTAGAAGGTTCTTTATTGCAGAATCGTTACTAAGTTGACTTCGTTTTTTACCATAAGTTCCTTTCTTTCCCTTATTATGTTTCCTCCATTCCTTAGTTTCCTAATTTTTTATTATTYCYTKCTTTYCCCTTTTTATTAGAACCAAAATGGMAGTTGYGCAAATTAACCTCTTTTCCTTTTTATTAATAATTTAATATCTTTTWCACTTTCACAAGTTAAACAATTAAATTCTTCTTTACAATTTTAAATTCACTGATTTTAATTAAATTCTTATTCTCTTCAATTTACCCCAAAATTTTTATGAAGACAAAACTATTACTTAAGTGGTTCTTAGTTTAATTTTAATTTTAATTTTTATAGGGTATTTTTCTTAATGTTAGACAAAATTTTACCCCTAGAGAAGTTTTAGACTTAGAACTTAGATTCTGAACTAGGCGACATTTATTTAGGGAAGTTGTTTAAAAAATTCTTAACTTGTTAATTATCTTAGGGCCATCTAGGTTTGTTCCTTTTTCATCGTCATCGCGATGTGCCACTCGCCTCTTTTGTTTCTTTTGCGCAACATGCCCTTCAAGGTGCACCACGTGCTCTAAGTGTGCCACTCGCCTCTTGTGTTTCTTTTGCACGACGTTACCTTCAGGATGCACCACATGCTCCAAGGTTGCCACTTGCCTGTTGACTGATTGGTAGACACCAATAACCTTTGGAGTCAACACTCAGCCAGGTGAACTTGTGGGAGACTAAGGGCTTCTAAGGAATAAGGCCCCTGCCTTATTGCGTGCCCCTTAGAATCATCATGAGCGACTGTCGCAGTTTGTCCTCATGACATCATGGATCCTCTCAAACTAGGTAATCGTTAACATACAGTTCGAGCCACGACGGGAGTGCTAGTAGGTTGTGGCAGGGTTGTTGTCCACACCTCTCCCTCAACTTCTCTCGTAGTCGTGTGTGGCCCCTTTACTCCATATGTGAGTCTGGTCGGCAAGCTATCGTTAGCCTGCATCATCAACAATCATGTCAGAACATTTCCACGTCATATCATATAATCCAACGTACTAAAATCAAAATAAAACAATCAAACCCCAATAGCACACTCCTTGACTCGATCCAGAGTCCAAGGGGTTTCGTCGATGCCTCTGCATCCTCAAGGTCAAAAATCCTGCATACTCAGTAAATCGAGTCAATAACACCTGTCTATGTCAAAGAAGTAAAACATCTTGTCATCTACCATGATGCATCATAATCAAGGACAAATGTTTTAATATCATAATAGTCTGGATCAATTGCGAGCAAGTGTCCTCAAAGAATAAGTTTTCTGAGTGTGCCAGAGTGGGATTTTACATACACCCCCCTCTTGGTCTAAACTTCGTCCCGAAGTTTCATAGTATAAAAGCTAAAATAAGTGTATCATAGTATCATAAGTCTATCAATCAAACAAAAATGGAAACTACTGGCTCATATCATATGCGTCCTCCCAGGTCGCCGAGTGCAAACTATAATTGTCCCACTAGACCTTGACCTAATCTACTGTTCAACGTTGTAACTGTCGAATGGGATTATATAATATGCGGACTAGCGCATCCATGAGCGCTCCCTCGTCTGATACCTGCAAGGAAATCATGTCAATAACATGCGTAGGATCAGTAATATAATGTCTCAAAACAGATACATGAAAAACATCGTGCGTACGCCTGAAAGAATCAAGCAAGGCTAGTCGATAGGCCACGTGCCTCTTTCTCTCCACAATCTCGAAAGGTCCCATGAACCTAGGAGAGAGTTTATCTCCCTTTCCAAACTTGATCTAACTCTTGTGTGGTTTAACCCACAAGAAGACTCGATCGCTGACCTCGTAACTACGGTCGACTAGGTGCGCATCGACATAACTCTTCTGTCGATCCTGCGCTTCTTTAATCCTTTGTCTTATGGTTTGCATTTTCTCTTCCATTTCTTGGATCTCTTCTGGTCCCATCAGGATCCTATCCTCAAGCCGATCCCAACTCAAGGGTGTCTGACATGGTCGCCCATAAAGAAACTTTAAAGGCGCCATCTTAATGGTGCTCGGGTAACTGTTGTTGTAAGCAAACTCCACTATTGGGAAGAATTCTTCCCAACGCTTTTGTTGGTCCATCACGTACATGCGCAACATGTCTTCCAAGGTTTGGTTCATTCGTTCTATCTATCCGTCAGTCTCTGGGTGATATGCAGTACTAAAGTTAAGTTGGGTTCCCAAAGCCTCTTTGAAACTCATCCAAAATCATCCAGTAAACACCGATCCTCGATTAGATATAATCTTCTTAGGCACGCCAAGCAGCCTCACAATCTCACTGATGAAAAATCTAGCTATGTCAGGTACTTGATACGTCGTATGCATGGGAATAAAGTGAGCACTCTTCGTCACAGTTTCTACTACTACAAAAATCAAGTCATGTCTCCTGGCCGTCAGTGGCAATCCAACAATAAAATCCATCGAAACAACCTCCCATTTCGATTCTGGAATGTCATGTGGTTGTAGTAATCCTGTTGGGTGTTTATGTTCAGCCTTTACCTACTGAAACTCCAGAAACCTGGCCACATAGTTAACTATGTCGGCCTTCATTCCCCTCCAAAAGAATAAGGGTTGAAGATCTACCCTCATCTTCGTCACTACCGGGTGAGCCATGTAAACTGCTCTATGAGACTCGCTCAGGATGAACATCCTCAACTTGTCGTTTGGCGGTACATAAATCCGAATTTTAAACCTTAATAACCCATCACTATCAAATGAATACCCCTCATATCGTGGTACCATCATTTTGTTTTGTCCGATAAAACCCTCGACCTCCTTGTACCAATCATCGTCACCCTATAAAGTGAGAATCTTCTCACGTAGATTTGTATGAAGAGACAACACCGAAAATATGCACGACCTCTGAATCAAAGCATAAACCACTCAGTGCACTATTCCCTTTATGTAAGTAATCTCAAAGTCGTACTTGCTAAGCAATTCTGACAAATACCGTTGTCACGCGTTCAGGTCGCTTTGCGTAAAAATGTGTTGTAGTCCATAATGATTAGTCTTTAGTTCAAATTTTTGTCCAACAAGGTAATGTCTCCAAACCTTCAAGGCATATACAATGGCTAATAACTCCAAATCATGCATCACGTAGTTCTCCTCATGCCTTCTCAGTTTCCTTGAAATGTAAGAAATCACTCGTCTGTCTTGCATGAAGACACCGCTTAAACCTTCCTTGGATGCGTTAGTGCATACCAAGAAGTCCGCGTCCATGTCAGGGACCTTTAGTATCAGCATTGTTGTCAACAACTCTTTAAGCCACTAAAATGCTTCAGTGCATTTCTCGGTCCAAACAAACTTCTTGTTTTTATTCTGCAATTCTGTGATTGGATTTCCTATCTTCGAAAATCCCTCGATAAACCATCGATAGTATCCTGCTAAACCCATAAAACTACACAGTTCTATGACATTCGTCGGCGCATGCCATTCCATAATAGCCTCAACCTTGGTTGGATCCACAACAATGCCTTCGCCGGAAATGACATGGCCTAAGTAGTGAATCTTCGATTGATAAAAATAGCATTTGGACAGTTTCCCATACAGTTTGTTCTCTTGCAGACACTGTAGTACCAAGCACAAGTGCTCATCATGATCCTCTTTCATACGATATTAAATCAAAATATCGTCAATGAACACTTGGATGAACTTTTCCAAGTACTTGCGGATCACCCCGTTCATCAAAATCATAAATACTCCTGGGGCGTTTTTCAGTCCAAACGGTAAAACAATAAACTCGTAATGTCCAAATCTCATCTTAAAGGCAGTCTTAGGGATGTCATCGTCCTTGATCCATAACTGGCGATACCCTGATCGCAAATCAATCTTGGAGAACACCGTCGCACCCTTCATTTGATCGAACAGATCATCAATTCTTGGCAAGGGATATTGATTCTTGA
>SNQJ01S0133026.1:21465-33467 GCA_010110895.2 Picea sitchensis | reverse complement strand
ACATAAAGTGTACAACTTTGATTAGCTAGGATAACTCAGTTGACATACTCATGGTGGGACCAGAAATGCTCCAGGAAATGGAGAAAACGATAAGAAAAGTACATCAGACTTTAAAGGAGGCACATGACAGACATAAAAGTTACGCAGATATGAAAAGAAGACACCAGGAATTTCAAGTTGGAGATCACGTGTAATTAAAAGTCAAAGAAAGAAGAAGTTCATTAAAGCTAGGAAACCATGCAAAGTTGGTGCCTAGGTTTTGTGGCCCCTTCGAGATCTTATCTTGAATTGGACCCATGCCATATCAACTTGCACTTCCTGCAAATTTAAAGGTTCATAATGTATTTCACGTTTCTTTGTTAAAAGAATATGTTCATGATCTTACTCACATGATCGATTGGAACATGGTGCAGGTGGAACCAGAAGGTGAGCTCCAAGAAGAACCTCTATGCATTTTGGATAGGAGAGAAACAACAATAAAAAAACAGATCCATCGCCCAGATAAAAGTGTAATGGAAGCACTTTAGTCTCGAGGAGGCCACTTGGGAATTGGAGGAAGATTTGCAGAAATCTTATCCAACCCTGTTCTGAGAAAGGAACGAACACTAAGGACTGTATTGTACTGAAGGGGAACAAGATCTAATATCCCCAAAAATAATTAATTATTAAAGTCTGTATGCACTTAGGAATTTATTTTTGTTCTTGGAAAATTCGTACTTGGAAAATTATTACCATTTATGAAAATTCTGAATTTGGAATTTTATTAATTGTAATTTAATTATTCCGACTGTTGGGAAAATATATGATTTTCCCAACCAACTCTTTGACTATGACACTTGTAAAATAAAAATATTTTTATATTAATTGTTGAAGGACAAATGGAACAACCAGGTTGAAATCAACTGACCATGACTCCATGAGTGGGGAATAGGCTTGAACTACCTCAGGGATGAATTTTACAACTGGAAAATGAGGAATTTGGCCATTAGCAGTCCCTGAAAATCAGGGATTTGTAAAGCTGGTAAAATTCCCAAATGGGGGAAAAGACCTAGGCACTAGATTCTTTTGCATATACAACATATGGGAGGAGGTAGGACACTGCTTAGTATGCTGTGAAAAAGGATATCTCTTGTTGTTATGAGAACTGTTCGGAGTGTGAGGCAAGGGGAATTTATGATCTGAAAGAGGACTAAAGTGAAAGAGGAGCAATGGAGTTTTCCCTTATGGACTCATGGTCAGGCTAGGGGGTGAAAGGAACAAGTAGTTTGGTTGTTCTGATTCTATGGCTGGGTGGAACTTGGTTGTTCCATTTGTGTTTCGGCATCAATTTCAGATATGTCCTTCTACCTTTTCTCTTGTTGAGTATTTTATTGTCTATTAAGCTGATAGGGATGAGATGCATATGTGAAAAATTCTTATTCATGTGATGCGCTCTCTGAATAGAAATAGAGAAACAAATATATGTTCGATCTATTGTTGATATTAGGAATTTTTTTTGGTATAAGTATGAATGTGGATTTAAGTATAAGCATGCATAAAGATTCATTACAGATTTCTACAGGTCGAATAACCTTAAGTAAAGATCTACAGGATAAAACTGTGTATGATTTATAGGTATCGATATATATATATATATATATGTATAGATATTACTTCAGGAATGTTAGATTTTACAAATGCCAATCAAAATTTAGAATGAATACAAGAATAGAAATATATATATGTATATATGTTGTTGCTCGTAAATATTTTTTAGAGCTACATAAACATCTAATACTCACACAGATAAAGATTATCGACGCGTGGACCACATGAGAGTTCCAATAAACTTCCATTGATAAGAAGCACCTCTTTATTTATAGTTTGTTTATACCATAGTAAGACCATAAACGAACTTTCAATGTTATATAACTCATATTATAGAGACTGCTCAACTTATAACAGTATTCGTTTGGGTTGTAGAAAAATTTGTGCGTTCATTTATAATAAAATAATAAATGATCTGTATAGCCAGAGGCTCTTGATACAAATATTTACAAACAGAGTACCCTGGGTAAAGACCCAGTACCACTTGAAAACTGAACCTGAACCTTCAAACTAAACCACTAGAATCAAAACTCGAATACCTTTTTCAAGCAAGGCAATGTCCTGGATCCGATGACTACGAATGTTTAAGTCGTGCAAGGAATGCAAGAATTAGTAGATAGTGTTAAGAAAGGAGTCAACGAAATTAAATATTGAAGATAAAGAAATGTTCAGGAAGAATCCACGAAATTCAAACAATGAAGATTCCACACTTGAATAACAGCTAGCTTGAGCTTGGCATGGGTGCATTCCCCATCGTTTTCGTTGAATTGAACTATCCATAGTTTGAAAGGGGAGAAGTGGACCTTGAATTAAGTAATGGGTACCCTCGCAATGGAAACATGGGTCCTATCATTAGTCTTGGAACCGATCAAAATTAAATCAATTGTTCAGAATGTAACAAGAAGATAGAACATTATTAAACATGCAATATATATTGCATAACCAAAACTATTAAGAATGCATAATATAAATTATGTCCCACATAACTACCCAATTCAGACTACAATTAGGGTTGCAAGATATTGTTCTCTTAATTAACTAAACTTGTAAATTAATGATCAAGAAAACATAGTCTAGGACATAGTTATGGATACTTAAAGAAGTGAAATTAAACAAGTTAATCATAGAATTCCAGAATAGGGAATAAGGGTAAATCCTTAAAATTTGCTTAAATTCTGGAATAATTACACACAGTGGAAGTCTTAGGATTGTAACAATTTATGTGAAGATACAAGTAAGGTAAATATATTTATTTATTAAACTTTACACAACAGTAAGGAATCTTACCGTGACCACATGAGTTTGGTTTATAACTTTACAACTTTTATTTCGAGAATGCAATAATTCACAGTAAGTTTGGATGCATAACTGTTTCAAGAGCCGATAGTTTGAAGGCTCATCACTTAATCAAAGCAGAGTATTAAATACACAACCCATACCTACAAAGAATACCATAAGTGAACTTAGGATTGACTATGGAGAAATATTTAACCAAGGGGTTCTCGGGCGGGAGGCATATCGTCAACAACCTAATTAAAAACACGAGTTTAAGCAACAAAGAGAATATCAAGGTCCTCGTCTTGTCGAAACAACCCTCATGAATTGTAAGAAATAATTATGATAGAATACATAGAGAGAAATAGTATATAGTTACTCACACAGGACGTCATATGCAAATTTTTAGGCTCACTGCAACAGGGTTTGAACCATGGGATTTTTTCATTGATAGGTATGTTGTGAGTGAATCCAAACAAAAATACAAACCTAAGAATTAAAGAGACGACAAAGGATAATTTGTTGTTGAAAAAACCCTAGCAATGTTACGGGACTATCCCTGAATCCAGAAACTGAACCGCCTATGTAAAATGGCTTACAAGTTTAATGAAATCCATGAGTAGCGAATGGTTACCCTCACGGGAGAGATAGATCTGTAAACCTCCATGAGTTAGAGATACGTATTTTACCTAGAGCATGGATGGAAATAATTTAGAGAGTTCATTTAAGAGAAAGGAAGGTCCTCAACTAGAAACCGTAAAGAAACTAGCTACAAAGACGAACTTAAAATACGACTGACCCTTCTATATCTTCTACAATTAGCTCAAGCGATAGAGTATTGATGAAATTACCCGGTAGAGGAGGAAGACAAATGATAGCGTACTCGTTTCTTTCCTTACACACAGCAGGAACCCTCCTTCGCACCAGTGTATACACACAGAGAAGTGTTTCATAGGTTAACTTTGTACAGTTTTACAAAATTCATAAGAGCCATTGGAGAAATGGAACATTAGCTACCGAGGTGACTCTCTTATTGCAGAGTAATGGTGAAGGGATGTTGTGGGTACACGGGCCATGTGAATATGCACATATGCCGTATCCACATTGGTACTGATAACCTATAACCATTACAGTGCAGAAAACCTCATAACTCTCAACTAGGGAATTTAATATTAATTATGGACATGTATTAACTGCGCATTGAACTGAGCCCACTAATATTGTTAGTGCTAATCCTTGTCACTAGGTCGGGAGGTTTCATGTTGGTCAGTAAATATTAGGGTTATGAATTTTCATGCCAGATGGGACTCCAAACCTCATCATTAAACATCATTTTCGATCCCCCCTGTACTTTCCCAATTGGCGTATGTTAAGTCCCACTAACTACTATGTTAAAAGCCTTAATGAAAATATTCCAATAACGTCCACTATTGGTGACAATTAATGTGGGATTACAACTAGGGTATAGTTGTTGCAAGGAGACCTATATAGAAATATGTGAATAAGGTTAAACCTTTCAGGTAAGACATACGATAATTCATTCTTATAAACTCAAAAAAATACGTTTCTTTGTATGACTTTGGATATAGGAACTTTATGGTAATGAGTTTTATATATAACATCATCGATTAAACTATTATTGATACATGGAATTATAGGGGTTATAACAAAGGAGACTTAAATGTATGGGATGGTTGTTATAAATTATGAAGTACTCCTTCATTTGGATATGAAGTGGAGAGTACTAAGACTTGTTTTAAAAGTGGAGCTTTAGTGGAACACATTTTTGGACCCTGTGATAAAGGTAGAAACTCTGTAGGCTAGAGTTACTTTAGACTGTATGACATAACCAGATCGCATTTTTATGAATAGTCTAAACCTTAACCTATTGTGACAAGTGTTATCACATGTACTAAATGATTGTAATAGGCTGTAACGATCCTCCTCGTTACGACACCAAACCTCTTATAACAAGTGATTTTTTTTGTGTGTGTTTTGAAAAGTGTGTGCGCGTGTGTAAAAGGGAAACAAACACATTCAACTCTACGTCGCCACCCGATGATGATCAAGACGTAAACCACGACGAACACAACAAGACGAAATAATACACACAATAAGTAACTACATGCATTAATGACGATCAAACGACTATAAGTAAGACTGACTACCCATCCATCCTACCTTGCAATGGTTAGGACCTCCAAGACACATAAGCAATGCTCAAGACCAAGTTCCCATCAATTTTAACCGTTTAAGATCTCAGGGTTGGCGACTGTTCTGAGGAACACTGAGGTGTGTACATCCTGCCCGACACAAGCAGACCAAGCAACCAAACGATTACCAACAAGTACAACAATAATTAGAGGAACCACCACGTCCTATACGAAAAGCACAAGTCATAAGGACTCCAAGAACGACCCAACATGGTTAAGACAAGGCATTCTCTTCGACTCAATTGGTATTAATTACGGACTAATCTCTCCATTTAATTTCCAATAATCAATGCGTTACCCAATCCATAAAATTTTAATAACATTTTCCACAATAACTTCACAATTTATATTATCCTAACCTTGAAATAAATATCTATCACCTTACTTCATGTATGTTATCAACACAAATTTACATTAACTTACCTTAAAACAATATCAACATTTCATTTTATATTTCCATAATATTGCCAATAAAATACATTCAAATTACATTCAGTAGCATTACGCATCCCTATTAAAATAACAATCTATTACAGTACCGTACATTAACATTCCTTTACAGTAAATGACATTCCATTACATTACATCAACATTTAGTATTACTTTACATTGATCATTACCCTAACACCATATAACATTAACAATACCAGGAATGTTAGCAGTAGAAAAAACAATACACTACTTTAGCATTACCATGACCATGATAGTATTGAAAATTTTAGCCTTTAGCAGATATTAGTATTAACATTAACCCTTACATGAACTTAACATTCCATAGGAAATAACAGTAAACAACCTGCTTGAGAAACAAAGGTCACAAGATCTTGGCATTTAAAATACATCACGCTGTCAATCAAAATTATTTGTTGTCAGGTTTTCTAAGGAAAACTGTCAAAGAACTAATTTCATACCAGTAAAACATATTGTTCATACTAAAACAACAAGACTAGTTAACCAGAGCGATTACTATATTTTTATACATATTTATATATTTTTCTTAATTTCAATTAATTTCTCCTTCTGTTGTTAGTGAAATAGGTAGAAACAAGTTATGAATCTAACAGAGGTGAATTAAATCGCAGAGATGAATTGGTACTTTAAATTATGTAGAAACAGATCTACTATTACAACATATCCATCGTTACTTGTTGCATTCAAATAAATGTTGTATACATGGATCACGAGAAATCTGGACTTAATTGACTAATAAATTCAACATGTCTAAACATTCATATTTATAGATCTATACTTAGTTATGTACATATGCGCAAGTGCCTTTAAAATTTATGTGAAAGTAGAAACGATCTCGTTGATTCAATATTCACCTAACTATATATATACGGTTATATATAGTTATATACAGTTATATATATACGCTCAGGGTCGAATTTAGGTAGTATTTTTTTTAATCAGCTGCAGAGGCCAAAGAAGGAATTCTCCAGGACAAGCACCCTTACCCCCAACACAGAATGAAATTATCCAGAACGACTCCCACCGAATTCAAACACCACGAAAATGCCAAATCGAAATTCTACACAACGAAATGCCAGATCGAAATTCCTCAACTGATCATATGAAAAAAAAATGCCAGAACGAAATGCCTGATTGAAATGCCAGATCAACTAATCATAAGATAAAAAAATGACAAACGCCCATTACAGAATGAATCCCAAATTCATAGTTTTAATTAGATATAATAAATAACGGTATTATATGTAAATCAAAGACAGAACGATTGCGAAACAGGACGAGTTCGAAATTTTAACTAAAATTGACAGAGGTAAAGTATAGATCTCTGATGCAAATGAATTCGCCTCTAAAACGCCCTCAGATATAAGAAATCAATGCATTAACTAACAGTGTGTGCCAAGACTGCACAACTACAATCCAAAATTTTAAATGCGAAAAAAAAACCTTCGGGAATGTACAGCCCAAGCTGGAGGAAGAGGCTACGATTGGTATGCCTAAAATAAAATGGTTGCAGAGGTCCAAAAACGCCCCGAGAAGAGACATGTTGAAGACAAGAAAAAAAAACAAGGTAAGAGATGATCAACGGGAACCAAGCCCATAAATGCAGAAGAAACGCTCAGGATGCACGTAGATAAGCTGTCAAGGAAGGGTTCCAAAATGCAGGGCGTAAGCTCCTTTCTAAGTCCAAGATGAAGCTAGGGAAAAGTAAGGGAAAACACCTTTATTGGCGAAGAGATCGACCAACTACGCAAGTTTTAATGTTCAACAACGCATAAAACGCAAAGTAAGTTTATCCATACATGCATTAAAATGCAAGGTTAAATTATCCAACAATACATAAAATGTAGAGTAAATAAATAAAATTAGCTAATCGAACCATTTACACCGATATACCGATCCCAACATGAGTCGTAATGCATTTTATTCTATGAAATTAAAAATCATACATTTACCTTATCTCTTGCTCCGTGTGCTTCATGCTGCTCCTACTCGCCGACTGTCGAGACCTCACCGGTACCTCCCAGACAATCGTTAGGGGTAGTCTGCTTCCCCCTTAGCACCCCGAGCTGCAAAGGGACCACACACTATCCAGATTGTATGTCTAGCTCCTAGCTCGCCTCGCAAGGCTGAGCTACAAATCCTATCTGAGTTGGGATGTCCCAACTCCCAACAAGGAATCAATCAAGTCACAAATCCGACAACATAACGTTACGCTAATAGTCGATCCCCTTCTTCCTCCTCCTTCCTCTCTTCTATAGAGTTTTAGAACTTCCCACTTTCCCCAAATTTCATTTTGTTTAAGTTTTGATAAAATCTTCTAAAAATTATCTATCGTACAAGTGTCATTCATCCCCCACGTTTCTCCATTAACTAATTTCTTTAATTTATTAAATTGTCTTATTTCCCTCACCCACCTAGAGTTGATCCTAAATTTACTCCTAGGTGTTCCTAGATTCCCTTATAGATTTAAATACTTTCCCTAAAATGATGTTGCTAATTTAGTTCAAATTAGAAGGTTCTTTATTGCAGAATCGTTACTAAGTTGACTTCGTTTTTTACCATAAGTTCCTTTCTTTCCCTTATTATGTTTCCTCCATTCCTTAGTTTCCTAATTTTTTATTATTCCCTGCTTTCCCCTTTTTATTAGAACCAAAATGGAAGTTGTGCAAATTAACCTCTTTTCCTTTTTATTAATAATTTAATATCTTTTACACTTTCACAAGTTAAACAATTAAATTCTTCTTTACAATTTTAAATTCACTGATTTTAATTAAATTCTTATTCTCTTCAATTTACCCCAAAATTTTTATGAAGACAAAACTATTACTTAAGTGGTTCTTAGTTTAATTTTAATTTTAATTTTTATAGGGTATTTTTCTTAATGTTAGACAAAATTTTACCCCTAGAGAAGTTTTAGACTTAGAACTTAGATTCTGAACTAGGCGACATTTATTTAGGGAAGTTGTTTAAAAAATTCTTAACTTGTTAATTATCTTAGGGCCATCTAGGTTTGTTCCTTTTTCATCGTCATCGCGATGTGCCACTCGCCTCTTTTGTTTCTTTTGCGCAACATGCCCTTCAAGGTGCACCACGTGCTCTAAGTGTGCCACTCGCCTCTTGTGTTTCTTTTGCACGACGTTACCTTCAGGATGCACCACATGCTCCAAGGTTGCCACTTGCCTGTTGACTGATTGGTAGACACCAATAACCTTTGGAGTCAACACTCAGCCAGGTGAACTTGTGGGAGACTAAGGGCTTCTAAGGAATAAGGCCCCTGCCTTATTGCGTGCCCCTTAGAATCATCATGAGCGACTGTCGCAGTTTGTCCTCATGACATCATGGATCCTCTCAAACTAGGTAATCGTTAACATACAGTTCGAGCCACGACGGGAGTGCTAGTAGGTTGTGGCAGGGTTGTTGTCCACACCTCTCCCTCAACTTCTCTCGTAGTCGTGTGTGGCCCCTTTACTCCATATGTGAGTCTGGTCGGCAAGCTATCGTTAGCCTGCATCATCAACAATCATGTCAGAACATTTCCACGTCATATCATATAATCCAACGTACTAAAATCAAAATAAAACAATCAAACCCCAATAGCACACTCCTTGACTCGATCCAGAGTCCAAGGGGTTTCGTCGATGCCTCTGCATCCTCAAGGTCAAAAATCCTGCATACTCAGTAAATCGAGTCAATAACACCTGTCTATGTCAAAGAAGTAAAACATCTTGTCATCTACCATGATGCATCATAATCAAGGACAAATGTTTTAATATCATAATAGTCTGGATCAATTGCGAGCAAGTGTCCTCAAAGAATAAGTTTTCTGAGTGTGCCAGAGTGGGATTTTACATACACCCCCCTCTTGGTCTAAACTTCGTCCCGAAGTTTCATAGTATAAAAGCTAAAATAAGTGTATCATAGTATCATAAGTCTATCAATCAAACAAAAATGGAAACTACTGGCTCATATCATATGCGTCCTCCCAGGTCGCCGAGTGCAAACTATAATTGTCCCACTAGACCTTGACCTAATCTACTGTTCAACGTTGTAACTGTCGAATGGGATTATATAATATGCGGACTAGCGCATCCATGAGCGCTCCCTCGTCTGATACCTGCAAGGAAATCATGTCAATAACATGCGTAGGATCAGTAATATAATGTCTCAAAACAGATACATGAAAAACATCGTGCGTACGCCTGAAAGAATCAAGCAAGGCTAGTCGATAGGCCACGTGCCTCTTTCTCTCCACAATCTCGAAAGGTCCCATGAACCTAGGAGAGAGTTTATCTCCCTTTCCAAACTTGATCTAACTCTTGTGTGGTTTAACCCACAAGAAGACTCGATCGCTGACCTCGTAACTACGGTCGACTAGGTGCGCATCGACATAACTCTTCTGTCGATCCTGCGCTTCTTTAATCCTTTGTCTTATGGTTTGCATTTTCTCTTCCATTTCTTGGATCTCTTCTGGTCCCATCAGGATCCTATCCTCAAGCCGATCCCAACTCAAGGGTGTCTGACATGGTCGCCCATAAAGAAACTTTAAAGGCGCCATCTTAATGGTGCTCGGGTAACTGTTGTTGTAAGCAAACTCCACTATTGGGAAGAATTCTTCCCAACGCTTTTGTTGGTCCATCACGTACATGCGCAACATGTCTTCCAAGGTTTGGTTCATTCGTTCTATCTATCCGTCAGTCTCTGGGTGATATGCAGTACTAAAGTTAAGTTGGGTTCCCAAAGCCTCTTTGAAACTCATCCAAAATCATCCAGTAAACACCGATCCTCGATTAGATATAATCTTCTTAGGCACGCCAAGCAGCCTCACAATCTCACTGATGAAAAATCTAGCTATGTCAGGTACTTGATACGTCGTATGCATGGGAATAAAGTGAGCACTCTTCGTCACAGTTTCTACTACTACAAAAATCAAGTCATGTCTCCTGGCCGTCAGTGGCAATCCAACAATAAAATCCATCGAAACAACCTCCCATTTCGATTCTGGAATGTCATGTGGTTGTAGTAATCCTGTTGGGTGTTTATGTTCAGCCTTTACCTACTGAAACTCCAGAAACCTGGCCACATAGTTAACTATGTCGGCCTTCATTCCCCTCCAAAAGAATAAGGGTTGAAGATCTACCCTCATCTTCGTCACTACCGGGTGAGCCATGTAAACTGCTCTATGAGACTCGCTCAGGATGAACATCCTCAACTTGTCGTTTGGCGGTACATAAATCCGAATTTTAAACCTTAATAACCCATCACTATCAAATGAATACCCCTCATATCGTGGTACCATCATTTTGTTTTGTCCGATAAAACCCTCGACCTCCTTGTACCAATCATCGTCACCCTATAAAGTGAGAATCTTCTCACGTAGATTTGTATGAAGAGACAACACCGAAAATATGCACGACCTCTGAATCAAAGCATAAACCACTCAGTGCACTATTCCCTTTATGTAAGTAATCTCAAAGTCGTACTTGCTAAGCAATTCTGACAAATACCGTTGTCACGCGTTCAGGTCGCTTTGCGTAAAAATGTGTTGTAGTCCATAATGATTAGTCTTTAGTTCAAATTTTTGTCCAACAAGGTAATGTCTCCAAACCTTCAAGGCATATACAATGGCTAATAACTCCAAATCATGCATCACGTAGTTCTCCTCATGCCTTCTCAGTTTCCTTGAAATGTAAGAAATCACTCGTCTGTCTTGCATGAAGACACCGCTTAAACCTTCCTTGGATGCGTTAGTGCATACCAAGAAGTCCGCGTCCATGTCAGGGACCTTTAGTATCAGCATTGTTGTCAACAACTCTTTAAGCCACTAAAATGCTTCAGTGCATTTCTCGGTCCAAACAAACTTCTTGTTTTTATTCTGCAATTCTGTGATTGGATTTCCTATCTTCGAAAATCCCTCGATAAACCATCGATAGTATCCTGCTAAACCCATAAAACTACACAGTTCTATGACATTCGTCGGCGCATGCCATTCCATAATAGCCTCAACCTTGGTTGGATCCACAACAATGCCTTCGCCGGAAATGACATGGCCTAAGTAGTGAATCTTCGATTGATAAAAATAGCATTTGGACAGTTTCCCATACAGTTTGTTCTCTTGCAGACACTGTAGTACCAAGCACAAGTGCTCATCATGATCCTCTTTCATACGATATTAAATCAAAATATCGTCAATGAACACTTGGATGAACTTTTCCAAGTACTTGCGGATCACCCCGTTCATCAAAATCATAAATACTCCTGGGGCGTTTTTCAGTCCAAACGGTAAAACAATAAACTCGTAATGTCCAAATCTCATCTTAAAGGCAGTCTTAGGGATGTCATCGTCCTTGATCCATAACTGGCGATACCCTGATCGCAAATCAATCTTGGAGAACACCGTCGCACCCTTCATTTGATCGAACAGATCATCAATTCTTGGCAAGGGATATTGATTCTTGA
>SNQJ01S0133024.1:2109-25729 GCA_010110895.2 Picea sitchensis | reverse complement strand
TGCATATATGAGATGAAATTGATCAATCAAATCCACTTACTGCTCCCACTGCAGCCTCCATTTCAATATCAATATCTCTTCTTGTCAAAAACCATAATCACACACACACACACACACACACACATATATATATATAATCACATTACATTGCAATACACAAGACAATACCAAGAGAGGAGTCCAAGACAATATAATCACATTGCATTGCATTGCATTGTTTTTCTCGGTGATCAATGCTCTATCCACATAGGGTAGGAGGTAATATTGCCAACTCTATTCTCATCCCTTAATGTGACTATTCCAATTCATGGATGATCTCTTCTCCATATGAATATGCACAAACGAATGTAATTTCCAATAACGTAATCGACTTCCTTTAAGAAAGACTAAAATACCTACCTAAGAAAATTCGACCTCGCAATCTATCTCTTGTAGTCGGCTCTGAATTAAGACTTTGAGCCAGCGAGTGAACATGAGATATATGCAAAGCTCGTTGTCGCAGTGTAACACCCTATTTCCCCCAGCTTGTAAATATAACTGGACTGGCCAAGAACTATGGCGAACTCATAAATGTGAATATGTGATGTAAATTGACCTTGAGGAAAAGGTCAATGAATGTGAATAACATTTTGAATTTATTGTAGGACTGTTGAGAGGGGATGTGCAGAAAAAGAGACCACGATGGCGGTGGACGGCACCTTGAAAGGTGGCATTAACTTCCACCGAGAATTAATACCGTATTTGGACTCCACTAGCCTAGAGAACCAAAAGCGGCTCGTTGGCCCTGAATTAAATGTCTCACAAGCTGGTAGGTAGATGGTTTAATGAGGGATGGGAGGTGAACCTCCCATCCGTAGACTCGTCAGGCCTGATCAGCGCGAGGGTAATCGCGCCACACGCAACCTCGCAAGAGGATAAGGCATTGGGTAGAATCGATTGCGGGTGCAAACACGAGGGGAGAACTCTGGCATTACGCAGAGTGAGTGATAGCAGAGAGGAAGGATTGCAACCTTTGCTCCTGGTCACTGGAAAACGGAGACGCAGTCTCACAGCATCATGGTCTCAGCTCGGGGGTGGCTAGTGGTAAATCCACTGGGAGTCGTTAAGCCTACGGTTGGGTGGAAACGAGCACCCCTCTCAGCAGTTGCTTGACCCCTGGTGTTATCTCTTATAAGTGTTTTGCCTATGGCATATTGATATATATATATATATGTGTGTGTGTGTGTGTGTGTGTGTGTGTGCTTATTCTAATAATTATGCTCATAAGATGTGGATCTATGAATGATTTCATTATAAGAATGATTGTATGGTGTTTTGATCAGTACTAGTAGTTGTATATTTATATGGAAAGACTACATATGATTTATGTCTTCATGAATTCGTTATTTGTGTGCGAACTGATCAAATTTAGACTTCACGTCTGGTTCTCGGGAGGATGACATCCTTATATACCTCAGGTAGTACCCTGTGTAAAACTCCCCATATAAATACCTTCCTTGCAAAGCCCATCAAGAACCGGGAAGGCGGTTGTGAAGGTGTAAGGCCTTAGTGACTCTGCATGAGGAGGAACAATCTTCTTGAAAACTGAGATGACAACATAAGGATGAAGTAACGAATCGATGAATGAGATTCTGTCGAGAGATTTGTGGTTACTCACGACCGTCAGATTGGAAGGAGAAGATGGAGTGTTAGGTACCTTAACCTTATAGGTATTAATCGACGGACGAGATTTCGTCGGGGAATCGACGGTCACCCACAATCATTAGATTAGTAGGAAAAAGTAGGGCGTTAAATGCCTTACCACTTGGTTTTCCTATGTCTTTGTGGGTAGAGAAGAGTTTAGGACCGTAGATCCCCAAGGTTCATGAGAGTATCTGGACTATGGATCTTTTCCACGCCCAGGGAGTCGCGAAAGAATGCATGGGTAGGAACCATTATGAGCCATCAGATCTTGGCTGAGGAACCCGACAGCCGTTGGATCTGTCAGGAGTTACCCGAGGGTTAAGACTCTAGGGTATTAGGGGAGAAAAACCCCGGAACGGATCTAAGCCGTCCAATTAACGGAGGTCACGTGTCAAGAAATCACCCATTTAGGGAAATCGAGGATTGCAGAATCGAGATTCCTGTTGACAAGAGATCGAGACTTTCCATTGTGGAAATCCTAGGATAGATCTAAGCCGTCTGATTGACGGAGGCTACGTGTCATAAGATCTCCCATTACGGAAATCGGGAATCGGGGATTCGGGTGTACCGTTGACAATAAGTCGGGCTCTCACCTTGATAAATCCTGACGGAAGAGAGGTTGTGGTCATATGGGAAGAGGCCATATCGACCAATGCTTAACCCAAGGGGGCTAATCTCCGATTGAGGTTCGTTCAACACTTCGGTGTTTCGGCATTCGGGATACTGAAACTGGGGCAACTCACTATAGAGGAATATGTCAACAAATTCCTCGACTTATTGAGATATGTACCCTACATCAAAGTAGAGAAGGCGAAGGCGCAACGCTTCATCAGTGGGCTACCCAAGGAATATCGGAACCAAATTGAATTTGACGAGCCAAAGACCTTAGAAGACACTATACGAAAGGCAACATATTGTCATGAACAATATGGACATCGGGCAGAGTCTCGTGGAGACTGGAGACAGAAGAGCGGTTCAAAATTTCAGAAAAAGGGGACTAAATCCTTAGGATTTAAAAACTACAAGAAGAACCCCAGAATGAACTATCCAGCCTGGAGCGTACTCCAGCAGAACTTTCCCTCAGTGGACGGAAATAAAACTTTCAAACCTATACCAGTGAAGACTAATAACCCACAGAAAGAACCTCTGAAATGTTGGGGTTGCGGAGAAGAGCATCTCCTGAGAGACAGCCCACACCGACAACAGAACAGTCGGAAAGTTTATAACATGCAGGAAGCTACCACAGTCAATGATGTGGCAAGGAGTGTGCCGCAGATTTATGCAGCCTTGGATAATAACCAAGCTGACCACCAAGCTTCAATGGTGGAAATAGAAGGTATGATTTTCAACCATCTGGTGTCTGTTTTGATTGACCTTGGTTCAAATTTGAGTTATATAGCCCCTAAAGTTGTTGATAAATGTAAGCTACAGCCACAAAAGAAAACTAAGCCATGGTTGGTACAGTTAGCCACTGGCACCAAAAGAAAGGTAGTAGAGGTCATACCAGCCTGCCAACTAAGGTTGGGTGAATTCCCCAGCCAAGCAACCCTTAATGTATTACCCCTGGGATCATACGATCTGTTGATTGGTATGGACTGGCTGGCTGCCCATAAAGCCAAACTGGACTATTACCATAAAACCTTAGAATGTGTGAGCAGAGAAGGAAAAAGGATAACCCTTCAAGGGATCCGAAAACCGATCTCGGTGAGGCAAATATCAGCTCTACAAATGAGAAAGTATTGCCAAAAGGGATGTCCCCTATATGCAATACAGGTGTTAAAAACAACCGAAGGTGCTAAAACAAGCCATGATGATCACCCTATCCTGAGAGAATACAAAGATGTGTTTCCGGAGGAAATACCGGGTCTACCTTCGAGAAGAGACATTAACTTCTCAATAGAGCTCGCACCAGGAGCGGTGCCGGTGTCTAGGACACCCTACCGGATGAGCACACCTGAGTTAGTGGAACTCAAATTACAATTGAAAGAAATGATGGATAAGGGTTATATTCGACCCAGTGTGTCCCCATGGGGAGCACCAGTCATGTTTGTGAAAAAGAAGAATGGCACCCTTAGACTATGTATAGATTATAGACAACTCAATAAAGTAACCATAAAGAACAAATACCCCTTGCCCAGGTCTGAATCAAGGGTGAAGACATCCATAAAACCACCTTCCAGACACGGTATGGTCATTATGAGTTTGTGGTAGTGCCATTTGGGTTAACCAATAACCCTACCACTTTCATGTACTTAATGAAAAATGTACTCAGTAAATTTTTAGATAAATTTGTACTAGACTTCATTGATGACATATTAATCTACTCTAAGAATAGAGAAGAACATGAAGAGCATCTCAGACTTGTGCTACAAGTGCTAAGAGAGCATCAACTCTATGCTAAATTCAGCAAATGTGACTTCTTTCAGAAGCAAATACATTACTTGGGACATGTTCTATTCGAGGAAAGGGTAGCAGTAGATCCTGACAAGATCAGGTCTATCATGGAATGGCCTACCCCAAAGGATGTTTCAGACATCAGATCCTTTATGGGATTGGCGAGATACTATAGGAGATTTATAAAAGATTTCTCCAAGATTGGTTGTCCAATCACTGCCCTCCAGAAGAAGGGGACAAAATTCTTGTGGACACAACAATGTGAAGAAATATTTCAAACATTGAAACATCTACTAACCCATGCACTCGTGTTGAAAATCGTTGACCCAGAAGCTGACTTCCTTGTGTGCACAGATGCCTGTAAGGAAGGGCTCGGAGGAGTCCTTATGCAGGAAGGAAAGGTGATCTGCTATGAATCCTGAAAATTGAATGAGCATGAAGTCAACTATGTGAATCGTGATCTAGAACTGGTTTTCATAGTGCATGCCTTGAAAATGTGGAGGCATTACCTCCTGGGAAGGAAATTTGTACTTATGACGGATCACTGTGGATTGCGGTATTTGTTTCATCAACCAAAGCTCAATGCTAGACAAGCTAGATGGATGGCCCTCCTTAGTGAGTTTGATTTTGAAATCAAACACATTAAAGGGAAAGAAAATAGGGTGGTCGATGCCCTTAGCAGGAGCATGAGAACGATTCACCAGGTAGCGATGAGTACCTTCGAGACAGATGTCAAGGACAGAGTTAGAAATGCACAAGAAACAGATCCCTTCGTTCAAACCGTGACCCTGTACCTACAACAAGAACCCACTGGAGTAAAATATGAAGGCTACCAGGTGACCAAAGGAGGTTTGCTCACCTACAGAGATAGAATGTACATTCCAAATCATGACGACTTGAAGAGGTTCATCATGGATGAACTACATAAAAGACCCTACACTGGTCACCCAGGATACCAGAAAATGATCACTGCCACTCGGAAACAATTTTATTGGCCTGGATTGAAGAAGGACATAGCCAAATATTTGGCCCAATGCATAGAGTGCCAACAGATTAAAATAGAACATCGACACCCAACAAGACTATTACACCCTTTACCCATCCCAGAATGGAAATGGGAAACCATCTCCATGGATTTTATCACTGGATTACCAACTTCAACCAAAAAAAATGATACCATTATGGTGGTGGTGGATAAACTGAGCAAGTCTTCTCATTTCATCCCCGTCAAATCAACCTACAAGGCGATAGATATTGCCTAAATATTCATGAAAGAGGTGTTCAAACTACACGGTATGCCGAAAGAGATAGTGTCTTACAGAGACACAAAATTTACTTCCAATTTTTGGAAATCACTGATGACGGGATTGGAGACCAAATTGTTGTTCAGCACCGCCTACCACCCTCAAACCAACGGATAGACAGAAAGAGTAAATCATATATTAGAGGATATGTTAAGGATGCATGTAATGCATCAACCCAAGAGATGGGAAGACCACCTACAACTGGTAGAATTTGCCTACAACAACGGCTACCAAGCATCCTTAAAGATGAGTCCCTTCGAGGCCCTCTATAGTAGACAGTGTAATACTCCAGTCAGTTGGAGTAATCCTGTAAACAAGATTTCTTTTGGACCCCACATGTTGAAAGAAATGGAACAGCAAGTGACTCAGATAAAACAAAATATGAAGGTCGCTCAGAACCGACAAAAACGTTATGTTGATCAAAAGACAACTCCAAGAGAGTTCAAAATGGGAGACCATGTATATCTCAGAATTAAGCCCAGAAGGAGTTCCCTGAAAATGGGAGCTTGTGCCAAGTTGGCACCCCAGTATTGTGGACCCTTTGAGGTTCTAGATAGAGTGGGCACAACCGTGGAATTTGCCTACAATAACCGCTACCAAGCATCCTTAAAGATGAGTCCCTTCAGGTCCTCTATGGTAGGCCATCTAATACTCCAGTCAGATGGAGTAACCATGTAAACAAGATTTCTATTGGACACGTTGGAAAGAAATGGAAATCGCCAGCGGACTCCGTGATAAACAAAATAATGGTCGCCGTAACCCACAAAAACGCGTATGTTGATCAAAAGACAACTCCAAGAGAGTTCAAAATGGACACCCGCGTATATCTCAATTAAGCCCGTAAGAGTTCCCTGAAAATTGGAGTTTGTGCCAAGTTGGCACCCCAAGATTGTGGACCCCTTTGAGGTTCTAGACAGAGCTGGACCAGAGTCTATCTACTAGCACTCCCACAAGAAAAGCACATAATGTTTTCCATGTTTTACTATTGTTATGTACATGATGCTAATCATATAATTGATCGGTCTATGAATTAGGTGGAGTCGGAGGGAGAATCATGCCAGAACCCCAATGCATAATAAACAGGAAGGAAAACCCACTCAAGAACAAAACCATTACACAAGTCAATGTGCAGTGGAAAAAATTTTGGCCCAGATGAGGCTACATGGAAATGGAGGATGCCATATTGCATATCCGGATTTTGTTTACCGTATTATTACCCATTCATGTTATAGATAAGAACATCGAGGACCATGTTCATTTAAGGGGGAACTCAACACCTTTGTTTCCTACCTTATAAATATAACCGGACCGTAATTCATAGAACTATGGCTAAATCCCATAAATGTGAATATGTGATGTAAATGGACCCGAGGGAAAAGGTCAATGAAATGTGAATAACATTTTGAATTCTATTGCGTGACCATTGAGAGGGGATGCGTAGAAAAGAGACCATGATGGAAGTGGAGGGCACCTGAAAGGTGGCATTAACTTCCACCGGTAATTAATACCGTATTTGGACCCAATCGTCTGAGAACCAAAAGTGGCTCGCTGGCCCAAAATTAAATCACTCGCCAAGTTGGTAGGTAAAATGGCTCCTCATGAGTAATGAGGGATGGGAGGTGAACCCTCCATCCATAGAGTCACAACCGACGCGACGAGGGTATCAGTACACACGCAACCCTCGCAAGAGGATAATGCTTAAAAGTATCATGGGCACGCTGTAGGGGAGAAACTGCATCACGTTGCAGTGAGTGATAGCAGAGAGGAAGGATTGGTAAACCTTCACTTCAATCGGAAAACTGAGATGCAAATTTCACAAAGATCGCGGTCTCTGCGCTGTGGTAATCCAATGGAGTCGCTAAGCCTACTTGGCTAGTGGAACGAAGCACCCTCCCCGCCAGCTATCAATCTCTGCTATCTCTCGATAAGTGTTTTTCCTCTTGCATCTTGATATATATATGTGTGTGTGTGTGTGTGCTTATTCGATAATTATGCTCATAAGATGTGAATCTATGAATGATTTCATTATAAGAATGATTTCAGGCTGGTGTTTTCATCGGGCACTAGTGAAGGTTGTATATTTATATGGAAAGACCACGATGATTTATGTCTTCATGAATTCATTATTTGTGTGCTTACTGATCAAATTCAGACTTCACTCCTGGTTCTCAGGATGACATCCTTATATACCTTAGGTAGTACCATGTGTAAACCTCCCCATAGAAATACCTTCCTCAAAAAAAACCCATCAAGAACCGGAAGGCAGCTTTGTGAAGGTGTAAGGCCCTAGTGACCTCGCATGAGGAGGAACGATCTTGAAACCGAGATGACAACATAAAAGACGTAGGCAACGAATCGACATATGAGATTTCGGCCTGAGATCCGGTATCACCAATGCACCAGCCGATCTGGCGAGACAAGATGGAGTGTTAGGTAAATCTTTAACCCATAGGTATTAATCGACTACCGTAGATTTCGTCGGGAAATCTACGATCACACCCGACCATTAGATCGGTAGGAAAAGTAGGGCATTAAATGCCTTACACTTTGTTTTCCGTGGTTCTGTGGGTAGCTTAAGAGTTTAGAATCATAGATGTCCGGGTTCATGAGAGTATTTGGATCATGGATCTTCCTGTACTGTGGAGTCGTGGAAGAATGCATGGTAGGAACCATTATGAGCCACGATCTTGGTCAAGAACTCGGCTACCGCTGATCCGATAAGAGTTACCCGATATTAAGACCTGTGGTATTAGGGAGTAAAAACTGAACTAATCTTAAGTCGTCCATTAGAGGAGGTCACGCGGTCAAGAAATCACCCATTTCGAGAAATCGTGGAATCGCTAACCTGGATTCCCTCAAGGACAAGAGATCGGGACTTTCCATATTGGAAACCTCGGGATAGATCTAAGCCATCCGAATGACAGAGGTTAATGTGATTTCGGCAATATCTCCCATTACTTAAAATCGGAATCGGGGATCTGAGTACCGCTGATGTTGAAATTCCGCCTCAACTTGATAAATCCCGACGCAAGAGAGGTTGTGGTCATATGGGAAGAGTCATCGTAATCAATGTTTAACCCAAGGGGCTAATCTCTAATTGAGGTTCGTTCAACACTTCGGTGTTTCTGCATTCGGGATACCGAAGGGGCATGTTACCCCGTGCTCTCAAACCCTGAAGTTCGGGCTTATAAACCTCGAGATGTTAGTACGTGGTCAGGCTCTGAGGAATGGTTAGGATCCTCTCGGAGGATCCTGGGCTTGGGATGATCATCCGATGTGAGGTAGAGATGTCAACCTTACGTCAAAAAGAAAAGATAAAGGTAACTAGCGAAAGCGCATCCTGATACCGGAGTCCACCACCTGCATCAATCTGCTGAGGTTCCATTCCCCGAAATTCCCTAATCGCTCAGCTTCCTGAGAAGGTAGGGGTCCGCACTTAACACCCAACCTCAATCCACGAGATTAATTCATCATGATCAACGGCTCCTCGTGGAGGATTCCTAATCTCAATTCTACTATTTTCCTTTAATGGGGGTCCTGAATAGCTGTGGTGTGAAGCGGACCCTCCGGGCTGCGTCAACTACCGTCAAGTTTTTCCACCATTCTAATTTAACCGCGGCGACGGCATGTTCCCCACCATGCTTCTCTACCCTCGCTGAGATTTGTTCCTATTGGTCATTTGTCGACCCTCTATAAGGACGTCCCCATTGGTTTGCCATTCTAGGCCCTGCCGGGTTCGTTGGTTGCAGCTCTAACGCTTAGACATTACCATAAGACGTAGGCGAAATACAAAGGAGGCGGCATTCAAATTGAACCGTGAACATGACCCGTCACATGGGAATGGAGAAGGAGAAAGAGAGTCACCACGCTTGTGGGCCTCCATGGATAATTAGGGTTCCTGGTCCGACAGAAGACCAGAAAAAATCCAATTTACATAGTGGGTATCCACACGCAATTTTGGATGGTAGGTGACACTCTTTAAAGATAGTAGGCCAAAATAAATCCAAATTAAAGATTTTTGGGTTGTCGCGGCCCCGGATAAGTGACTACCACAAGCCCTTTGTGGCAATCAGTTAGGACTGACTCTGACACTCTTCGTGAGTTAAACAATGATGTATTATATCATCTATCCGGCCGACCATACAAAGTGTCACCGATGATGGTATATTTTTTAGCTTGGTATCTAATATGTCATTCTTAGCCATCTCAATTTAAAGATGTTGTGCTTAATTCAAAGTTTCAAGATAGAGAACAATGTCTCCCCATACTCCGAGTCGACGCATGAGACAAGGTAAAATGTGTTCGCCCTCAAATGAATCATCACGGATAACATCCTCATCTAATCGTGGAAAATCGAATATCAACTCCACAAATACTAGGGATTTATTGGATTTCGAAGAAGCAAAATCGAGATCAAACTACTGTAAAATGACAATCCATTTATTATATTTCCTCCCTATGACATGCCTAGTAAGGACATATTGAAATGGGATTGACATCAGCAACCACCTTAGTCTTGCAAAGTAATATATAGTTACATAAACGTTGGACTACGTGAACGAAAACCAAAACTATCTTTTCAACCCTCAGAGTAATTAAGTCAGACTCCGACTAAGTTTTGACTAAGATGTAGATGACATGCTCATGAAGCTCACTTTCATCCCTCCGAATCCAGAACCATACCACCATTTCTTCAGACGCTACAATGTAAAGTAAGTAATCTCTACTATAATCAAGACACTTCAGTAGAGGGGCCAATACCAAAGCTTTCCTCAAAGTAAATGAAGACTGGCTCGGCCATCCTGACATAAAAGGGTGTCTTTCTTAAAAGGCGATGAAACCCTTAGTGATATTGGCGTAGTTCACTATAAACCATCGTAGAAAGTTAGCTTTCCCCTACAAACCCTGAAGTTGTCTAATCGTGAGCGGGGGAGGCAATTGAAGTATTGCCTCCTCAACCTTAAGAGGAACTACCATGATCCCAGCCTCGACTAAAAATCCTAAAAGACTATAATTGTGACTTAACACAAAGATGCATTTGTGAGGGTTCAAATCGCATTCTATAAGAATGACATCTTCAAAACAAGTCAAGATGATACGTATGATCCACCCTCTTGCAGGAGTGAGGAGCCAGACTAACAAGGTAGGCTTCAGGACAGGTTTAAGATCGAAAATCGGAAAGTCATGGCACGCTGAAGGTTGCTCTGGCGCTTTTAAGGCCAAAAGGCATTTTCTAGTATAGTAAAGTACCCCAAGGACATATAAATGTCGCCTCAGGTTAGTCCCTCGATTGATTTGGATTTGGTTATACCCTAAAAAAAAAAATCCTCACACTCGTCGAGAATATGATCAATGAAAGGTGGGGGGAAGTTATCTTTAGGAAAAACCTTATTCATGTCTCACGAAAAGTCCATGATGCCGTGATGGTTCCTTCTTGCTTTTATTCACGTTAGAACGCAGGTTGGTTACCCATTCCATCAAATGAACTGGATAGATGAAGCCAACATTAAGTAACTTATCCACTGGTTTAATAACAAAGCCTTCCAGGGATTGAAAACTCTAAGAAGTTGTCGAACAAATATTTCAGTAACTGATAATTTATAATATCATGTTCGACAACACAAGGGTTGAACCCTGGCATCTCTTCATGGCCAAAATACATCTCTCAATTCCTTTGAAGAGTTCCTAGTTTAGATCATAATTCTTCATCAACAACTGCGACCTATATTTACATTTTTCACTTTGCTGCTGGGTACGAGATATATCTATCGAGAAGGTAGGAGAAATACTACAAGGTTTCCCTTCAAAGATAAATTTCGCGGCGTATCATGGGAACCACATGCGACCAACTATCTCAGTCAAAGTAGACCAAAAATCATCTTGTTCGATTCTCTTTTCAAGACTTGAGAAAATAAGAGTAGCGATGCATATCATCCCAAGGTCTATCTAACCCAGTCATACTGGTGGATGGCTTCGTTTGAAGGCCAAGTCTCATCTAGGCAATCATGCAAACAAGAAAACTTACATGGCCCATACAAGCCTAAGAATAGCATCCTCCTTGTCTGTTGGCGAGGTAACAAGATCCGGATCAGCAGAAGAGTCAATAACAAATTGATAAGTAATCTCTTCTACCGATAGTGGCATATCCATTCCAACATGCGACTGACCATCACAAGACTAAGTTGAGGAAGGTAGGGTCCATGGATCACTAAAATAAGAAGTGCTGGAAAGGAATGGACCTCCTTGTCGAAAACAAGCCTACTAAACATGGCTTAAATCTGGTGGATTCATGTCAGGTGCCTGTGTGTTCACATAAGGGAAGAACATTCCGACACCGATATTCCTGCCTGTCTATTGGGACTGACTCATCCGGATAGATGCATTAGGACTAGAGTACTAGGAAGGAGAACTAGTCGACCATCACAATCTTCCTTGATGAGGAAAACAAAGCACACAGAAAATGGATGATATGACAATGACCATAACATAGGTCCAATTAAGTCCTAGTAATAAGTTATAATCAAGAGACACATCAACTACCTCTATCTCCACCTCTACCATCTTCCCACCTAATCGGACCGGAAAGGAAGGGAGAATATCATGAGGGCAAAAGGAATGACCACGAATGCGCGGAGCATGTCTGAAGGACTTGGAAAGGGTTGGGGAACCGAGAGATTTCCAATAGATCAAGGACATCAATGCCAAAGTGGCATCACCTTCATCAACAACCACACGCTTGATGGTATACTTGGAATACACCACGTGGATTTAAGGGTAAGTGAGGTTTCACATCCGTGACATCAAACTTGATAAATCTTGAGCCATTGGGTTCTAGAGCTCCCAACATAGATAATAAGACATTTCTCTGTGAAGGACACATATGGAACACCTCCAAATCCAACATCATGCAAGGGGTTTTTCTTATATCCTCAACAATAGAGTATTTAATGGGTGGCTCTAATGTTTAGATCGTGGTAGAGCGCTTAAGCACCTTTCTCAATACTTCAGGTGATTTGGCTCTAGTTTCCTCAATCAGAAGTTCGCCTCCATAGGAGGATCTGAGCTTCTAGGACCAAAGTTATTTCCAAAGCATTAAGTAACTCTAGATTGGAGGGTCAATTTGATTTTTTGCAACGGTAACTCGCATAGAGAAGTTACGGGGTGGCCTCCTAGCGCTAGGATTGTGGGTAGAGGCTTTAAGCACTCTTCTAATGCAGGTGATGGCCTCCAGCTCTCAATCCAAGTCTGCCTCCGGAGGAGGAGGGTGAGCTTCTAGACCAAAGTTAGCTTGCAAAGAGATATAATCTCAAGATCATATTACACGATTCTTTTGCACGTAATTCATATTGATACATATGCGTCAGCCATCTGGGTGATGTTGGTTTTGACTCCCACCTAATCGCGACGCATCATCTCAAGAGCCCGAGGCCAAGTGCGTTGGCTGCGTGGAATGGATCTGCCGACAAAGGTGGTAGATCCAAAAGCCCTCACCCTCGAAGCCTAGGCATAAACAGCGTATATGGTCATCGCGACAAATTTTACAAGGAAACCCCCACCTCATGCCTTCTTGCCCTCTCCAAAGATATCGCTCGATTCTATTATTATCCTCATTCTTGGGTTTATTACCATTTTTCCCACCCTAATGATTATTTTCCTCTTATACCTTTTATTCCCACCTGGTTGCTAGTCACCATTTGGTTTTTTCGACAATTGTAATCTGAATGTACATCCGCCGATTGAGTGGGTTTGGAAGACACAAACAAAGCTAGTCCTCTAGCAGATTGGTTTAGAGACAAAGTATTCAAGTGGCTCATCACCAAGTTTGTGGGTTTTACACTGGCAGGTCGTAACTTGACTGCGGTGCTTCTAGAAGAAGGTGATATAAAATCCCGTGACCGAAAGTATATATCAAGTTCAACTGTTGGGTTCTTAAAGATAGCTTCTTCGGCAGGATCCCGAAGTAGCAACATCCTTTGAGATAGGAGGGTGCAAAGACCTAAGGAACCATTCTAAAATAAAATCTGGGGGTATGGAGGTCTTAATAAAACTCTTTCGTCTAAGCCACTCATATCTCAGATAACATACAGGAGTGGCTTTATCCTGGCATAAGGTCAACAAAATTTCTAAGACAACATCATAACGAATGGGAAACTCAAAGTGGTTAAGAAAGACCATCACTAACTAACTAAAAGTCCCATACTCCCCCCTAGGTAGCCTTACTGAGCCCAATCGCATCGCGAACTCCAATGAGAGTGCATTGAAACAATCGTAATCTGTTGTAAATCGGCCCTAAGAGAATAATTCGCGAGCACCATAGGTGAAATGTAGTGACGTGATCACCATGGTTCTCTCCATTCTTGCCTTCAAAATTTTACGTCCGGCGAAGCTTGGTGGGGAGCTGTGGGGCATGTGGACGCTGACTCAGTTGTTCATTAACTTAGCCAACCGCGACATGGTTAGAAAAAGGACAGGGTTATGGCGATCCGCCCCAACCTCCTACAAAGATTGTGTGTGTGGAACTGCAATCCATCTAGGATTTAGGTAAGAACCATAGCCCTATCCAATATTATAAGGCCCTCCTCCTCACCGACCCATATAAAGTGGTTGGGCATCATCTCCAAAGAGGAATATTCTCGTTGAGGATTATAAAATTGCCCTACCGGTGCAGCAAGATCCGGTTGGGTTATGAAAATTGGCTCCTAACCTGATTGGATCTAGGTTAGGGGTTGCCCAAAGGGTAAGAATGACCTCCTTCAAGAAGGAACCCAGAGGATTGAAGTGGATTTGTCATGCCAAAAGTATTGGTCGTAATCGACATACCAACGATGTAGGGAAATAGGACGGAACTTGTCCGCCAAGTTGGTTTCTCCACCGAGAAGAAAGAGGGTTAGACCCAGGGTTAAGAGTAATGTGATAATTTCCTATATTAGGGTTTAACCAGGATATGAGAACCGCCAAACAAAAATGGAGTGTAAGGAGGTGTAGCGCCCCCAAGCCCAATGCTAGCAATAGGGCCAATAGCTGGGATGGCATTCAAAAATCAGCGGGCGTTAGGTATACACGCGTGAAAATGGATCAGAACTAAGGGGATGGACTGGTAATTGTAACTTGGTGAGTGACCAAGACCCCCAAAAGGGTTCCCAGGTAAGAGATCAAGCATTAACTATAGGTCGCCATAGTACCAAGATATGCCTCCAAAGATCAGAATCGGTGGTTAAGCAGAGTCAAGGTACCCATTAACTATAGTGGGTATGGGAGTTGAAGAACACCCAGTGTTCTGAATACTAGACTCAATGCTCATCCTTGTGGAACCACAAGTCCGAAAATTGGATGTGTGTGTACCATGCCTATTAATCCCACGCCTTTTAGTTGCAGAACTCAAATCCGTGGTAATTGTAACAACCGGACGGATCGACGCGAGATGAACCTAATTCCACTATGACTTATGACTCTACAAAATAAAATATCTCTAGGGCCAACTAAGAGGGTTAAAGAGCATACCAAAATTCAAACTACCAATATGCATGCAAATCCAAGCAAAGTGGTCGAGTGGCCTCCCTTGTTAAAGAAGGTATGTCTCATCTAAGAGGGACCCGAGAACCCCGCTAAAGTTTGGAGGTAACAGACCGGGCTATAATTCTGGCTTACTGAACTTCTACGATCCCCTGAGAGGTAATCTCCATAAAGGGAAGTGTGGGATAGTCCGGACCCCATTCCGACCTACTCAGACAAGGACAACTCGCAAGTAACCTATGAGATACCTAAGTCAAGCAACTAATAAACCATTGTGGTTAACCGATGTAATGTGCTTAACAAATTGTAAGTCTAGATTACTGTGATAAGTGTGGTAGCAAAGCCCAAACCTTAAAAGCACCGGCCTCACAAAGGTATGGGCACTATAAATATCCCCAAATACTAATAAATCCACAGAAATATCTCGACGCTAGGCTTAGTATCCATGGTTATCCCTTCAACTAACTTCGCTATGGACCTCTGGATTAACTCCTGCGGTGAGCTGAGCCTCCCGATCTGCACTCAATTATACAATGGACTCTCTAACTCCTATCTCAGATATTATTAAGCAGTTAGATTTAATTTTCTTTGAGAAGTTTACTCACAAATCCTATCCCAAGGCACTAAACCCTAGACTAGTTTGAAAGTAATCCTATAAAAATAAAATCGCGGGCTAATCAATTTTGGTTTAAAGCGTGAATTTTATTGGTCGTGATTACTCAAAAAGGTATGGAAGTGAAACTCATGGATATTAAGGACTCGAAGAAAATAAATATAAATATGTGCTAAATGTCTAATTTTAACCTTTCAATGAATGATATGCATATAAAAAATAGTGCAATTTCCAATTTCAACTCTGCACTAAGTAAAATGTAATCTTCCACTAAATGCACTAAGCTAATCATAAGGATTCAAAAGACAAAAAATGCCAAGTAATGAAAATGTCTATTTTGTACTTTCAATATATTGAAGATAAAACGTATGAATCCAAAAGAAACCCCGATATATATTTATTCCATAGAGTTAAACCTAAGGAATATTTATTCATTCATAGAGCTAAACCTACATAAGAGGAATTGGAAAGGTATTGCAAGGAACCTGCTGATGAGCTTCCCTCTTCACCATAAACTGTCTCTGAGCTTCCCTCTTCACCATAAAATTGTCTCTGTATTCGCAAGAAGTTGGAAACAACACAAAAAAACAAAGAGGCGTCCGTTTCATTTCAAGCCCGAAATTCTTTTGAATTAATTCATCAAGTTGGTACTGAAAATGAACAAACATATAAATAAGAATCACGCTTACTTGGAATAATGATAATCGCGACAAATAATTTATCATATTGTCCGTGACCGCATTACTTATTGTATTGTTTCTGTAATCAAAGTAGATGTATTCTCAACAACACATTTGCACTGCACATTTATAGAAACATAAAACATTTGCTGATAATGCATTAGATGGGATATGAAGTTAAATGCATGGACCTGAGAGATTTCTATCTCTGCAATAGATTCAACTGAAATGAAATTTATACCCTTGATGCACACTCCACTGGGATCAGCGATTCAGCACCTCCTTCACAGAAAATGGTCCTTCAGATACTTCATCGAGCCTTGATCTGATCCCCAGACTTCACATCTAGATTTTATTATGAAGTTTTAATACAGGACAGAATGAGAACAACACAACATACATGGATCAAGAGAAAAGTATAACAGTTTCATCTTAAACAAATTTTCTATAAACAATACTTACACTAAAGAGGAGATACTAGATCAAAGTTCAAACATAGAAGATAAACCTACATAAACATGCTCTTCCCTCCACGAGACATGCACAAACACAAAAGGTAAATAAGTTACTCACAATGCGAATGTAATTTTGAATATTGTAATGGACTTCCTTAAAGAAAGACTAAAATACCCACCTAATGATTCGACTTCACAGCGTATGGTATGCAGCTTCTTCTGAGTCAAGAGTTTCAGCCAACTTACAGAGTAACTATGAGATCTGTGCAAAGATAATTGCTTCGGCTAGGTTGCCACCTTCAAATTGGTTGTCTGTGCATATATGAGATGGAATTGATCAGTCAAATCCACTTACTGCTGCTGAAGTTCCATTTCAACCTCAATATCTCTTCTTGTCAAAAAACCAAAAGGAAAAAGAAAAGTAAGCGTTAAACATTATCAATCAAATCAGATCAAATAATATATATATAATCACATTGCATTGCAATACAAGAGACAATACCAAGAGAGGAGTCCAAGACAATATAATCACATTTCATTGCATTGTTTTTCTCTCAAGTGATCACTGCTCGTCTAATGAGGGTAGAGGCAACATTGTAAAATTCGACCTCACAACCAATCTCTTGTAGCTGGCTCTGAATTAAGACTTTGAGCTAGTGAACATGAGATATATGCAAAGCTCATTGCCTCGGCCTGGATGCCCGCCTTCAAATTGGTTGTCTGTGCATAGATTAGACAAAGTTGATCAGTCTAATCTTCTTATTACTGCTGCAACCTCCATCTCAATCTCAATGTACCTTCCTGTCTTATTCCCAAACTAGATATGATCAGATATGATTATAAATCATTTGTCATCTATATGAATCTGTGGTTTTCTAAGGCTCTAGATATGATCAGATATGATTATAAATCCTTTGTCATCTATATAATGTAAAATGCTAGGAGCCAGACTAATTAAAATATATACAAATTTGTTTCGGCTATTTCTCTGTTTTTCCTCTGCTTCCTCTGTTCTTCTGTGAATGAGTACAGATAGATTATGTGCATTTGATTTGATTCTGTGCATGTTTGGGAGAAAGAACACACATTGGCTTCCTTTCTCACAGACATCGAGATCTGCTTAGAGGTCGAATAGTTGCTGGGCGATTTCCTGGTCCACTGATTAGGGTGATTTCAGATTTGCTGTGCAATGGACAGATTTTCCCCCTAACAGTTTGGGAAGGACAAAATCAGAGCCATCCATAAAACTGTCTCTGAGCTTCCCTCTTCACCATAAAACTGTCTCTGTACTCGCAAGAAGCTGGAAACAACACACAAATACAAAGAGGCGTCTGTTTCATTTCGAGCCCAATTTTTTTTCTGAATTAATTCATCAATTTGATACAGAAAACGAACAAACATGTAAATAATCATCGCACTTACTTCAGGGGAATACAATAATCACATCTGCAGATTGACTTATTGTGGCGGTGTGAAAATTTTATAAAAATATTTGCACCCAGAAAAAATCCATCACCATAGCATGACTAAATGAGTTCCTCCCTCTGCTGCGCATATATTCAACAACACATTTGCACTGCACATTTATAGAAACATAAAACATCTTCTGACAGGGCTTCCGCCGTATTAGATGGGCTATGAAATTAGACTCTGTACTCGCAAGAAGCTAGAAATAACAAACAGAAACAACTGTATTAGATGGGCTATGAAATTAAATGCATGGACCTGAGAAACTCTGTACTCGCAAGAAGCTAGAAATAACAAACAGAAACAAAGAGGCGTTCGTTTCAGCTCTTCGAGCCTGATAATTTTTTTTAATTAATTCATCAATCTGGTACTGGAAACAAACAAACATGTAAATTAACCATCACACTTACTTCAGGGGAATACGATAACCACATCGGCGACTTATTGTGGTTGTCTACACTGCAGATGTATTCAACAACACATTTATAGAAACATAAAACATTTACTGGCAATGCATTAGATGGGCTATGAAGTTAAATGCATGGACCTGAGATAATTCTAGCTCTGCAATAGATTCAACTGAAATGAAATTTATACCTCACTCCCTCCCTCTCTGTGTGAGATGATCAGCCATAGAGTTTGAAAAGTGTTGTGCCTGATTCATCCGTGGATGCTCTGCTCTGTCCACTTAGACCATAATGTGAGCTTTATCGATCATTCCATTCATAGAATCATTGAAGGAAGAGGCTCCATGAAAGAAATGTGAGCTAAGAAAGAAAGACGTAGCACCGGACCCAAACAGGCAAGAGAGCGGCAAGGAGAACCCAATACGAACGAAGATCGAAACAACACTGCGCAGCCCTTCCCAGAGTAATCACTCGAATCACAGACCTGTCATCGAATCAGGTCAATATAAGGATACCAGACCTGTCCACCATCATCATCGAATCAGGGTCAATAGAATCATCGAATCAGGGTCAATATAAAGATACCAGACCTGTCCACCACTGCTGTAAGACAATGCATCTATTTTTCCTCGAAATAATTTTCATCTCATGCCCATTTTCTCAAGTTACAGCAACACAAAACACAAAAAATGAAATACCCAGAATTAATGTAGTTTTCATGGGTGTAATAATGTGATTTCAGGCCGGCAAAGACCCTGCCAGGACCAGGAGAATTAGACCCGGAGACTGCTATGCATCTTCCATATGGGCAAAACTCACTGCCTCTTCTCATTCTCAATCTCAATCTCCCTGCCTGTCAAAAATGCAGAGGAAAAGGGGAAATAAAATGTTAAACACAAATATGAAATACCCAACACAGAATTAATGTAATAATGTAATAAAATACCCACCAGAACTGATGGTTAGAGAGTTAAACCTGGGTACTATGCTATGCAGCTTCCATATGAATGCGTCCATATGGGCAAACCTCACTGCCTCTTCTCAAAAAATCAACCTCCTTACCTGTAAAAAAATGCATAATCCAGTATAAATGAAGGAGTCGTCTATTGATAATCCAGTATAAAATGAAGGAGTCGTCTATTGATAATCCAGTATAAATTACCATGCATTATAAACTCAAGCAATAGCAAAAGCAGAGCATGGCCATGCTCAATCAACCAAAAACAAGTAAAAAATTACACAACTAACTCCTCCCTCTATACCCAACCGCCATTCGATTACAGCCCGCTCCTCTCGATCTTTTTGCGTTTTTCTTCTAAACGGTCATTGGTTTTCGATCTTTTTACTTTTTCTTCTAAACGGTCATTGCTAGTCTTTCTATTCATAATCCAATGTTCACGAATCAAGTTAGTTAGACATGAGTTTGACTCTCCCATGTATTTAATATTCTTTTTTAGGATGTTTATGTTAATTATTAAACATGTTACGAGTATGTTAGTTTTGTAGTAGGTAGATCTTATAAGTTAGAAATTTTACATAAAATAGAAAAAATTTATCAGAATTTAAGATTTTTGTATAATGAAATAATGTTTTAATTGGTAATTGAGATTTTCAAAAAATTTATTAAAAATTAAGGCTTTGACTTATGACTACAACATTAAATAGCTCCAATATAGTGGAGTGATATCTCATTAATATTTTGGTTCGTTTTGAGTATTTAAAGGTCCTTCCATGTTATTATGTGTATATCAATGGGTAGAAAGCATGTGAATAGGATCTTTTTAACACAATTGAGGAGAGGGGAAGCATTTCATAATGTTAATAGGATATACCATTGTCTTGTGATTGCCCCTTAATATAAGAATTTTGGTATATTTGGGTTTTACATTATTCCACACTATCTTCTCATTCTCAAACAATGAATGGGTAGGAAAATATATGAAATGGATTTTTTTGCCTAAATAAAAGAAGCAATTCATAATCAATCAAATATTATATCAACTAGCTTAGATCGAGAAAATATATGAAATGGATTTTTTTGCCTAAATAAAGGAAGCAATCCATAACCAATCAAATATTATATTAACTAACTTAGATCCATCTTAACTCTAGATCCATCATGCATTTATTCAGAGGGATTTAAAAAAAAATTATAAGTTGTTTCAATTTTTTTTAAAGCACCCTTCCATTCTTGACTCCACACCATGGTTCTATTCCTGTCAACTATCTGGGCCAGGTGAAAAAGACCCCGATCGTGGAGGATATCAATTACTGGATGGGGAAGAAGATAATCTATGTCACTGCCCGACCATGGATCCTACCCAATTATGACCTTTGTACCTTTTCCCACCCTCTAGGCCAGTCCTTTCCCAACCAATGAAAAGGATTTTACGAGGGATTTCCAAATTATGGTGCAATTTAGGGCATCCTTTATGGGCCTTCTAATCTACTCCTCCACAAAGTTCAAGCAGATGTATTTTGGGTGACCACTTTAATCCAGAGACTTGTTGTGGTGACCAGTCTCCATCCTACTTTGGCTGCTAAGGCTTTTGAGAAGCAGTGAATATGTTTTAGCCCCCATCCCCCAAATAACTTTGGAGTTTCCAACGTTTCCAATTTGATCCAAGGCATAACAAAATGTTCCTTTTCACACGCCCATAAGAATTTGAAGCATATTCTCCTAATTCTCTCCAATGTTCCTTTTAGGACCCATGTTAGAGAGATCCAGTATACTGGAATATCTTCCCACATTGACTTGACTAAAACTAGTCTCCTTTCTCTGGATAGCTAAAGGAAACTCCATGACTTTAGTCTCCTTTCTAGCTTAGCTACTAGCCAAACCCAATCCTCCTTTTTGTAGTTGTTGGGTTTTAGGTGAAATCCAAGATACTTTAATCCTTCATCAAAAGGATTTGTCTCATAAGTAAAAAATTCCTTATAGACACCTAACTCCTCTTCTTCAATGAGATGTGTAGACAAGGTGTATTTTTGGACATTTATTTGCATACATGTAGCACGACCAGATAGATCCTGTATTGAACTTAGCTTCTCTGCATCACCCCTCGGGCCACTGCAAAAGATCAGGACGTCGTCCACAAAAATAAGGTGGGAGATAAGGAGACACCAGGGACCTCACCTCTAGATTTTGCTGCACCTATAGCCCTACTGAGCCCTTCCACCACTAACAAGAAAAGGAGTGGGGACAAGGGACAACCTTGCCTTAATCCTCTTTCAGCTGAGAAGAAATTCGAGGCAGATCCATTTATTAGGAAAACAAAAGACATTGTCGAAATGCATCTCATGATCCAATCTGTAAATGGAATTTCAAACCCCAAATGAGTTAGTAACTTCCTCAAATATAGCCATCTAACTTTTTTGTAATCTTTTGAGAGGTCTATATTGAGTACTTCCCCTTTTAACTTCTAGGTTTTAATACTATGTAAGGCCTCTTGAGCTACTCCAATTGCTTCATGGATCTGTCTACCTTCCAAAAAACCAAACTATTCCCATGAGATGGATTTTGAGAGATATACTTTTAGTCTTATAGTAATGATTTTAGCTATTACCTTTTAAATAAAGTTGCATAAGGAGATAGGTTTGAGGTCTTCCAGGGGTTATGGATCATACTTTTTTGGGATAAGAGAAATGAAGGTTGCATTTAGCGGAGCATGGATATAACCATTTCTTCGAGATTCCTCTACTACTTTTAGAATGTCGTTTCCAATGAGGTCAAAAAGACCCACAAAGAAGTCCATTGACCACCCATCCAGTCCTGGAATCTTGTCTTTTTGGAAACTATGAAGTACCTCCTTAACTTCCTCTTCTATAACTTCTTCCATAAGTGTCCTATTATCTTCATCTTCCACAAACCTTGGGAACAGGAGGGCCATCTACACAATAACATCTATTGTAACTCTTCCTTCAAATGTGAACACATTTTTAAAATGTTGAGGTCCCAGTTATGCCAGATCCTCAAAAGAAGTAAACTATCTGCCAGAGGAATCCTTAAGGCTCTAGATAGTATTTTCCATCTTCCTCCCTTTTGCATAAGCCTGAAAGAATTTAGTGTTCTTGTCCCCATTTTGTAGCCAAAGTCCTTTTCTCTTTAACCTCCACTCTACTTATTTTGCTTCTAGGAGTTGTCTTCTTTTATTTTCTAGTGTTAATAACACCTCTTTGGCTTCAAGGAATGAAAAACCTCCACCCTCTATATCATATATTATTTGTAGAAATTGAATGACAATGAATTAAAAAAGCCTTTATAATGCAACTAATACCCTCTAATGACATTGTTGCAAAGGTTCAAATACAAATATATGTTACCCTATGGAAAATTTGAATACTTTCTAATAAGAAATTATTCAAACCTTCAACACACTAACATCAAGTTTTGACACTAGTATGGAACTCTACCCTAGGCAAGGTACACTTAGCAAACCCCCTTTTCTTTTAAAAATATAACCCAATGCCTTTGTTCAAATAAACACTTTGTATCTCCCCTTTTCTTTTTATAATGCTCCTATTTCCCTTTGATAAAATGATGAAAAATTTAAGGAGACCCCTATGAAAAAGCTTCATTTAAGAAGGATTTTGAAGATGGATGCTTTGTTAAAGTAATTTAATTATAAAATTATTTAAGAAATAAAAAATAGAAAATGAATAAACATTAAAAGGTTAGTCAAAGTACAAAAGAAGAGAATAGAACAAAAACACTTAGAGGGTAAGGGGTAAATATGCACATTTATATCATATGTATGGTAGTGGGGGCTCAAAATGTGCATGGTAGTGGGGGCTCAAAATGTGCATTAGGCCCTAATTCACATTTTCAGCCCCATCCTCATGTTCACCTCTCATTTAAAGAAAATCAAATATCATGAACCAAGGGAAGATATGAATTGATGAAGAGAAATGAGGAAATAATTTTATCATAAAGTAAACTAAAGATCTTGAGGTCAAAGATCGTTAACTCTATGCCAACTATTTTAGTAGGGCCTTAGAAGACAACCTAAGGGAAATTGGTTTGTGATGAACCATCTAAATAATGAAAAAATATTCTTCATCACTACGCCATGAATGTAGGAGATGAAGTTGATAATTTGAGAAA
>SNQJ01S0133023.1:2765-20729 GCA_010110895.2 Picea sitchensis | reverse complement strand
CCAAATAGCCTTTCACAAAATAAATATTCAATGATATTTAATAGGTGCTAATGGGAGAGTCTTTCTCTCTTATTTATACTTCCATGTAGCTTCCTCAATGGGTTACCTTCTAACCAACTTAACCCACTTTCCTTATTTTAGGGCTAAATCACTTCTAACCACTTGTCCACTTGACTTAAACACTTTTTCCACTTAACATAACCACTTTCCACAAATAGTAAATTCTCCACTCCTAGTTGCAACTAACTTTATTATTTAATAAATTTCTTTTGCAACCACTTTGACTTCTCCATAAATAGTAAACTCACCACTTCTTGTTACAACCACTTTGACTACTTTATTATTTAAATAATTTATCTTACTCACAACTTCTTTTTGCAACTAAATTTTCTATAATTAGTCAATTCATAACTTCTTTTCCCTTAACTAAATTCTTGTTGCAACCACTTTATTAGTCAACTTCTTTTAGGAGATTCTAGAATTAATTTAACTTCTTTGACCTTCTATATAAATCATGAGGGTTCTCCAACTTCACCAGGCCATAAATCTCTAATTGTGAGGAGTTATGTGACATTCTTCATATCACTGGAAATGGCATGACATGTACTATCCATCTATAATAATGTTACCTACGAATATATTAAACTTCATACCATTATACATCAATCAAATTGAAGTCAATTAAACATACTATTGGGGCTACCATAATTTCTTCAAGGGTTGACATCAATGACAACCAACCCAATTAATCAACAATATCCCACTTTGGCATTGATGGAAACAATATGATGCAACACTGAATTCATATCGCTCATGCCCCCCCTGTGACCATCTCTTCCCCTAGAACTATGCCTCTATTCTATCTCTCCAAGTATCTAACTCTCTATCCTGCATCTGATAAATTTGTCCCCCTTTGACATCAATGGAAAAGGTAACTTCTTGTCTGGGGATGCTCCCCCTAACTGAACTAACCTTGGGGTTTCTCCCCCTGACTGAACTCTTCCTGAACCTGCTCCCTCAACCTAAACTGTACTTTGTATGGTGCTTCCTCGTGTAAATCTAATACATATAATATAAAAATTTAAAATCATTCATTTGGATGTAGAAATTACTCTAAGTTTCTGGCGAGGATAATCAAAGGCTTCCCTTGGAAGCGATTTTGTTAAGATATCTGCAACCTGTTACTTTGTCCCCACATAGTCAACTATGATATTCTTCTTTGCAACATGTTTCTTTAGAAAGTGATACTTGACTCGAATGTGCTTCATATTGGAATGCATCAATGGATTCTTTGAGATACTGATAGCTCTTATATTATCACAATATATAGGAATGGGTTCATGATACTCAAACTGCATATCTGTCAAAGTTTGTTTCATCCATAGAACCTGTGTACAACATGTTGCTTCTACAATACTCTCTTCTTCAGTTGTAGACAATGATACTGATGATTGTTTCTTGCTTAGCCAAGATACCAAACACTCACCCAAGTAGAATGTCGCTCCATTGGTGCTTCATTGGTCATCAATGCAACCTAACCAATCTACATCTTTGTAGGAAATAAATGATAGATCCTTTCCTCTTGTATACCATAATCCAAACTCTTATGTTCCCTTGAGATATCTGAAAATCCTCTTCACTGATAAGACATATTATTCCTTTGGTGATACTTGAAATCGTGCCACCTGTCCAACTGCCTGCATTACATCTGGTCTGGATGTTGTCACATATAGTAAGTTGCCAATCATTGACCTATATTTCCTCTAGTCTGTAGACTTTGAATCATCATATTTTCTCAACTTGAAACTAGTTTGTATAGGAATGTTAACTGGTTTGCAATATTCCATTTCGAACCTCTTTGGCATTTCTTTGATATACTTAGTTTGAGAAATAAAAATTCCTTGGTTGCTTTGAAATATCTGAAGACCCAGAAAGAAGGATAGTTCTCCAAGTAATGACATTTAAAATTCATTCTACATATCCTTTGAAAATTTATGGCTTAACCTATCATCATCACTTCCAAAAATAACATCATCAACATAAACTTCAATTAATAAAATACTATCTTGAGTTACCTTGATGTAGAGGTTGTTGTCTACACTTCCTTTTTTGAACCATGCCTGCTGTAGATATTTATCCAGTCCAGAGTACCATGCTACGGGATCATGTTTTAGACCATACAAGACCGTATTCAACCTGCACACATAATATTAGTTCTCTGACAACTGAAATCCTTCTGGTTGTTCAATGTAGACTTCTTCTTCAAGTTCCCCATTCAGAAAGGTTGATTTCACGTCCATCTGATACACTTTAATATTCTTGGAGAATGCATAAGCTAAGATCAATTGGATTGCTTCCATTATGGAAACTGGGGAAAACGTCTCTTCAAATTCAATCCCTTCAACCTCTACATATACTTTACATACCAATATAGCTTTGTTCCTTGTAACCTATCCATCTTCATTTAATTTATTTATGAAAACCCACTTTGTGCCAATCACATTCTTGTACCTTGGTCTTGGAAACAATTCCCAAGTGTCATTCTTCTCTATTTGATCCAATTCTTTATTCATGGCCTTTTCCATAATTCATGCTTGTTGGCCTCTTCAAAACTATTTGGTTCAATCATATATACGAGTTCTAGGTGCAATTGTTTTGGTGAATGAATTCTTCTTCTAGTCTCAACTTCTGCATCCTTGTTTCCGATAATCTGATCTAAAGGATGATTTTTCTGTACTTGTTTTCTAGGTGTCTTTGGAGGAACTTGCTGCATTTTATCTTCTACTTCTGTCTGATCTTCTTCATCTTCCCATTCTACTTCTTTTTCATCATTTTCTTCTTCTTTGTAAACCTATTCCATTGATTTCTTTTCTTCTTCCTTTAATTTTCATCCACCTGTTTCATCAACTGTTACATTGATTCTTTCCATAAATTTGTTGAGCCTTAGATTGTAACACTTGCATTCTTTCCTTGTACTTGATTAACCAACTAGTACTCCTTTGTCCACATGAGAGTCAAAATTTCCCATTCAGCCTTCTTCTCTTTTGATGTAGCATTTGCTTCCGAACACTGTGAAGTTCTTCACATTTGTTGGTCTTCCTTTCCATAGCTCATAGGGAGTTTTTTCAATGTTGTTTATGAGAATTACTTTGTTTTGAATGTGAACTATTGTATGCAATGCATGTGTCCAAAAAATATCTGTCAATTTAGAATCCATTAACATTGTTTGATCCATTTCCTATATTGTCATGTTCTTTCTTTCAACCACTCCATTCTGTTGAGGTGTCCTAGCAACAAATAATTGCATTTTTATTCCATTCTTGCTGCAAAAATCCATAAATTACTTTGAAGTAAAATCTCCTCCATTATCATATCTCAAACATTTGATTTTTGAATCCATTTCATTTTCAACAATTTCCTTGTAAACCTTGAAGTTTTCAAATGTTTTTGACTTATTCCTGAGAAATAAAATTGTAGTCGTTCTTGTATAATCATCAACTAATAACATAAACTATTTCTCACCTTTTAAACCCTTTGTTCTAGTTGGTACAACTAGATAAATATGCACAATTTCCAGTGGTCTTTTCATTGAGTATTCCTTTGATTTGAACCTGGTCTTTGTTTGCTTTCCTCGTTGACAATGCTTGCATAATGTGTTGGTTGGTTTCGTGATCTCGGGAATTTATCTGACTACTTCCTTTTTGATGACTTTGACGAGGTTATCGATGTTTATGTGACCCATTCTTCTATGCCATAGACAACCTTCATCTTCCTTTCCTAGAAAACACTTTTCATTTCCAATTTCACTTATACATATATGTTGCTTGATGTTCTTGCAACTATTGAAATCATTTTTCCTGAACCTTATTTTTTTATCTCATACTTCTGTGAATCGAATGTAAGTTTATGACCTTGGTATCACATTTCACTTACACTTAGAATACTATGTTTCATATCTTCCACTAGTAGAACATTTTCTGCCTTGGTATTCTTGTTTCCAATTCTGACTATGCCTTTTCCAATGATTCTAGCTAAGTCATCATTTCCAAAAGAGACTGATCCATCTATTTCCTTTCTTAATGTAAGAAAGTTGTCTTCATCACCTGTCATGTGTTTTGAACATCCACTATCAACATACCAACCATATTTCTTGTGTTTAGCTTGTAGCGCGAGTGCACATTCTTCATTGTTAAACTGATCTTGCTTTCTTATCCATATTCTCTGTTGAGGTTCTTGTCTATGACTGTTATTATTCTATTGTGATTCTCTAGGATGGGTTGTCATTCTACAATATTTGGCCATGTGTCCAAAGTTGTTGCATTTGTAGCATTCCACTTCAGTTCTCAATGATTTAAACCTATTGTAGCTTCTTCTCTGTGTTTCATTAGGCCTTATTGGATAACCATTTCATGCATGAATTTCAAAGTTGTTTATGTTCCTTCTATTAGCTCTACAATTTACAAATTTATGTCTAAAATTATTACATTCATAATATAAAACAAAAAATATGGTTTGATACCTGGGAGTTGAAGATATTTTGAAAAGAGTTACTCTTTTGAATCCTTCTTCATCCAGAGGCCTGCTTGTTTCTGACTATCATTGATTTTGAAATATGACTCTTCTAGGTGGAGGAGTGTCCCTGTGATCTTCCCTGTAAAACTTCTTGTCTCCTTTAACTGTTTCTGCATAGCTTATTAGTTGTGTTTCTATATCTATGGTTTTGGATATTGAGCCTATTTCTTTCTGATTGTATCCTAGTTCGGACTTGTCATGATGTGGCCTTTGAATGTTGATAATATTATCCAAAACCTTTGAACTATTCTGCATATTCTTCTGTTGAAGGTCTTTTCTCAATGTAACAACCTTTGCTTCCAAATTTCCAATGATCTTGTCTTTTTCTTCCAGTTGTTCTTTGAGTGCTTCTTCGATTATTTTGTCTTATTCTATTTGAACCTTTAATTTAGTGATCATATTTTCTAGTTCTTCAGAGTTTGAATTTTGAATGTCTTCTTTCTTGTCTAGTTCTTCCTATATTTTCTTGTTTTTTCTTTTTATAATTTCTATAGAACTCAACAGTTCTTCTTTGTAGTCAAATTTTTCTTCTTCATACTCCTCTTCGGTGTATTATTTATCAGAGTCTTATATTTCCATGAATATAACTCTTTTTGTCTCACTTTCATTGAATTCATCTTCTTTTGATGAGGAGCAGTCTTATTTGGTGCAAAACCTTTTCTTGAAGACTTTCTTTTTGGTTATTTTCCCTTTATATGTTTGTTTGTTGTTTGAATCATCCTCTTCATGTATTTTATTTTTCTTATGAGGACATTTGTTAGCAAAATGACCAATACCATCGCAGTTAAAACAAATCAATGGAAGCTTACCTTTATATCCGTCATCGGTTCCCTTTTTCAATATTCTAACAAAGTTGGCCACTTCTTCATCATATTATGAGATGTCACTACTGCTACTATATTATTTTTCCTTTTCCTTTTCCTTTTTCTTTGACCTTTTGGATGCTTTGAATGCTGCTTCTTTTATACATGGATTTTCTTGTTCAGTTCTCATTTCATAGGTTGTGAAGATTCATGTAGTTCATCCATTCCTATTGAGTCTAGATCTACTCTTTCTTCTAGTGTTGAGATCTTAGGATAAAATCTCATTGGAAGAGATCTTAGTACCTTTTGAAAAATTACATATTCATGAACTTCTTCTCCCAATCCGATGATTGCATTCATTGTTTCATCAACTCGTAAGAAGTAAGATGCAATATTCTCATCTTCGTTCATCTTTAGCTATTCAAATTGACCTTTGTAAGTTTGAATATTTGATTCTTTTACTTTTGAATCTCCTTCATAAATATTTTGAAGTTTGTTCCAAATCTGTTTAGCGAAGCTACAATGTATAACTTTGTTATATACTAAATCACAAATACCATTCAAAATTGCATTTGTGGATTTTGAATTATTTAGACTAAGTTTCTTTCCATTATCATTTGTTGGCGGAACTATTGGTTCTTTGTATCCATCTACAACTGATTGCCAAACCTCAAATCCTTGTGCATGTACATATGTTTTCATCCTTCTACCCCAGAATGCACAGTTCTGTCCATCAAACTGTGGTATTCCATTTTTATACATAGTATTTCTCCCCATGATCTACCTTTTAGTGGTTAAAATAATTTATGAAGGAAACTTCTCTGATACCAATTGTTGGATTACTGAGAGGGGGGTGAATCAGTAATAGATATTTTTAATCCTTTTAACCACAATATGCAAGTGTTATTTATATTTATGATCAATATAACATTATCATCCAATAAGTGTAGACTAAATAAACCATGAACAAATGAACAATCATAAACATACACAATACACCGATATTTTTTTACGTGGAATCCCAATGCCTGAGAAAACCACATAACATTTTTTCTTATTTGTGTTTAAGAATTACATTCATTAGAAGCATCAACTTCCTTTGTTTTCCAGCTGCAATTGGAAGGAGGCTTCGAACCCTTATTTTCATGCTACAACTTGAGGGAATCTCCAACTCCCCAATTCTCTGGCTACAATCAGAAGGAAGCTAAAACCCCCTATGTTCTCTGACTACAAATCAAAGGTGGATACAACCACCTATCCTTGCCCCTTCCAACTACCCTGAAATATAAGTGCCAAATGTAGAAACTGAATATGTCACTGCCACAACCTGTTCTGTCAAATATGTCACTGAGAAACATGTCACTGTATACTAATCAACCAATCTGAGTTGATCACATATACATTAAAAACTATACCACAAGTATGTATGTAAAACCATGTGTTAAAACCTCACTGTTATACAACCTCTATCTATACCAATAACTTCAACAACATACCTCAACCAAAATCCATGAAACATGAGCCAATACTAAACTTCAATAGATCTGTCTCAGATCAATTCTACAGCAAGCCCTAAAATTCCAAGAGGGCATCCAACATATTTACAAGGCAAACCCTCAACTTGATTCATAAATTCAACACTACACATATGAAAACTATATCTTTTTCTTCTTGTAGCGTTCTTCTGTCACGGTTTTCCTACCGTGATTATGTTGCTGTGATTTTTTTGTTGTAATTTTTCTATCGCACTTTTTTTTCCATGGTTCTTTTGCCGCACTTTTCCTGCCGTGATTTTTCTACCGCACTTTTCCTGCCGCGATTTTTCTGACGCACTTTTCCTGCCTTGATTTTTCTGCCGCACTTTTCCTACCACGATTTTTCTGCCACACTTTTCCTGCCGCACTTTTTCTTCCAAAATTTTTCTGCCATTGTTTTCCTACTGCACTTCTTCTACCGTAGTTTTCCTTCCATGATTTTTCTACCACACTTTTCTCTATCAATAATACCTGCCGAAATAACCTTTCACAAAATAGATATTCAATGATATTCAATAGGTGCTCATGGGAGATCCTTTATTCTTATTTATACTTCGATGCAGCTTCCTCAAGGGGTTACCTTCTAACCAAATTAATCCACTTATAGAATTAATTTGACTTCTTTGACCTTCTAGATAACTCATGAGGTTCTCCAACTTCACGAGGCCATAAATCTCTAACTGTGAGGAGTTATGTGGTATTCTTCATATCACTGAAAATGGCATGACATGTACTATCCATCTAGAATAGTATGACCTACAAATATATTAATCTTCATACCATTATATATCAATCAAACTAAAGTCTCTTAATTATATTGTTGGGGCTACCGAAATTTCTTCAAGGGTTGACATCAATGAAAACCAACCCAATTAATCAACACCAACAACATGTGCCAACTGTGTACCAACCATATGCCTCTACCAAAATGCAAACCATGTGCCTCAAACAAGTGTCATATCACTCATGATATGCCTCTTCCATGAACCAAGTGCCACAACCATGTATCTCAGCCATAAATATATCAACCAAGCATCATAAAAAGTGTCTCAACTATATCATTCCATACATCATGTACCAAAGCAAGTGCATCAACCTTTCACCAAAATTAAACAAGATGAACCAAAATCAAGATGTGTTCCCATAAATGTATGTCATATCAACCATAAACCATGTGCCAATCATACTACTAGCAAGTGCCTCAACCAATGTACCATGTATGTACCAATCATGCATCAAATGTATATCAAACTATGACTCATCAATGATGTAAAACATAACCACCTCATCAACTCATCAACTACATGCCCCAATATGTAGCTCAACCACATGCCAAATTCATGCACCAAGACATCCAACAAATATTCCTCTAGCAATACATCATAAGATATATCAATGGATCTCACATATGTACCAGCCATGTACTATAACAAATCTACCTAAAAAACCATTCACTACAACAAGTATTAAGCAACCAATATTACCTATAAACATGTACCAAAAGTGTGCCTCAATATATCAATGATATACCTCTATCTATCACAACATCAACACGATATGTACCATAAACAACAAGTCATAAATTCACTGAGAGAGTACATAACATAACCAACATTGTTGCTTAACAGAAAATACCTCAATCCACACTCTAGGGTTTGTACCATGCATCCAAGAAATTCATCAAGCATATGCAACCACATATTATCACCATACATTCATCAACCACACATGAAGACATGAATCCTGAAGCATAACATCTCAGATCCTGCAAAAATAGAGTTAGATCATTAAACCATGTTGCAACTCATCTGTACACCACTCTTTTTTAGGATTTTACCACATGTATGCAACTTCAACACATACAAATCGCGTATGTATGTTATTTTTCTTCGTACAGACCACGTATATACATGAACTCTCCCACAAGATCCCACGTATGCTTTAGAAAGAGTAAAACTTTCCTGATTCTTTATCCCTTCATTTATGGCTGGTTGTTCTGTCTTCTTCATCCACTTTTGAGAGTGCCTTATGCTCTGAGTACTTGTTGTTTCAGCTTCCATCCTTTCAACATTGTCTCTCTTCCATGCTCCTCTTTCCATTTCATATGAAGCATTCCTCATGGACTGTCCCCTTGTATTACAACAATCCTGGGATTTGTGGCCAAACCCACTGCAACTGTAGTATCTCATGGTGTGACAATGTGCAACAATGTGTCCCAAAAGATTACATCCCCAACATCTTAACATATTATTGAATCTTCTAACTAATTTCCTTGCATGATTTCTACAATCCAAATCTATGTGACCATATTCCTTACATGAGAAACAATGACCATTGGAAACATTTTCATACCTTTTCTTTTGTGTCCACCTTGAAGGTGTCTATTTTCTGAACTTGTTTTGACTTGTAAAGGTGGCTTCTTGGTGTCTTCCTTGCTCTGTTCTTCTAAAAGTTTCCTTGTCTTGTGTAGGTTCTTGACTTCCATCTTGGATTTAACCTTTTGAAAATGAAGGACCTGCATCATGCTTCTGAGAAGTGTTATCTTCATAGTGTGTTTCTTCCTTGTTGTATCCAGGACTAGATTTATCATTAGGTGATCTTTAACAATACAATATTTCATCCAATATTGTTGAGTTGTTCATGAACCTTTTTGACTTCTCTTCTTTCCTTCTGAGATCAACATCTTCTGCTTCCAACTTATGGCATGATTCTTATTTTTCATTTACTTGAGTCTTTAGTCTCTTGATCTCTTCTTCTTGTTTCATGAGTATTTGTTTTAGTGCCATGGTATTCCTTTGGTACTTTTATAGGGCTTCCATAATGTATTCCTCAAGATCAAAATCAGGATCAAAAACATCTTCTTCCTCAAAGAAATCTAAAATTTTATTTTCGAGCTTCAACAAATCTTCCTCTTCATCTATAATATAACTATTAGTTGATTCTATACAACCTTATTCTATTTGTGTGTCCATAGATCTCCTTCAATATTGTAAGGACTATAGTGAAGGCATTCTCTGATACCAATTGTTGGACACTCTGACCACACTGAGAGGGGGGGTGAATCAGTGTGAGAATATTTTTACAAATTATTAGAAAAATTTAGTTAGCCATCACCAATCACAACATCATTACTCATTACTTCTATTCACACTTAGTTTCTTACATGTAAACATATCTCAAGGGCATATATTAACAATAAAGAACTATGCACCATCACAATAAAGAACACAAAGAACACTAGATATATGTATAAGTTTATTTTGTTTTACAACCTACAATCCTTGGGGTTTATCAACACCAACTGAAATGAGCACCAACTCAAAGAGAGAACCAAATCTCAATGCAAGACCCAACCTGCAGATCTCAACACCAACTGCGAAGAGGAATCCAATCCTCAAGTACAAGACCCAACTTGTAGACATAAAGAAATATGTCAAACTGTACCAACAGTCTATACCAAGACAAGTGCATCAACTATTCACAACACAACCTGTCACAACAACCTATCACCTCAACCTATCTGATCAATCTCATCATCCAAATATGATCTACTAGCAAATATCAATCATCAAATCAACTCTCAACGATATGCACAATATCACCAAGTTAACCAACAAGATACCTGTAGCAATACATCATACACTCCATAAACTAAATACCATAAACCCTTACACAAGACCATGTGCCAAAACCATACCTTTAATCTTGTAGAAATCATCAAGACCTATACCATACCATGAAACAAATGGAACAATTCTAATATGCAAGTCTGATTAGGGATGATTTTAAGGATGGAAATTTATTTTTAAATGTAGAAACCTTGGAGAATATTACTAATCCTTCATATGCCAACTATAAAATGTTTGGCGACATTTTTATAAAAATATTCAAATTTCTAAGGATTTTATATAGTTTGTATAACATTTTGACGATTTTTAAGGAAAAACAATTTTATCCTATAGAATTTAGGCAAATCATTTTTAGAATAGCGAACATGTTTTTAGGAAAAAGCATGGAAAATTATCCCATTAGTGAAATTTAGGCCCAAAAATCATCCCTGAGTCTGATGTGGTTACCGAATTGCCAACTTTTTGCAGCTGCCAAATCTGCTGCCACGATTCTATTGTCATGATTTTACTACCTTGATTATGTTGTCACGGTTCTGTTGCCACGATTTTTCTACTGTGATTCCTTTGTTGTTATTTTTCTGTCTTTCTTTTTCTGCCGATATTTTTCTTCCGTGATTTTTCTGCCGCAAATTTTCTTTGTCAATAATACCTACCCAAATAACCTTTCAAAAATGGATATTCAATATGATGAAGGATCATGCACATAAGATACCCTTTCTCTCTTATTTATACTTATCCAAATATCTTCCTCTAGGGGTTATCTTCTAACCAACTTACCCAAATTTCTTTCTTTTGGGGCCAACCCACTTCTAACCACTTTGTCCACTTACAACCACTTTATCTACAAATAGTAAACTCTCCACTTCTAGTTGAAACTAATTTATTTTTAATTTTTTTCTTGTTGCAAACACTTAATCCATGACTAACCACTTTGACTGGTCAACTTCTTTTAGGAGCTTCTAGAATAATTTGACTTCTTTGACCTTCTAGAGGCTTATATATAACCCATGACGGTTCTCCAACTTCACATGGCCATAACTCTTTAACTGTGAGGAGTTATGTGACATTCCACATATCACCAGAAACAATATGACATATAATATCCATCTGGAATATTTTATCCTACTAATTTGTTGATATTAATTACATTATTCCTCAATCAAACTTGGGTTCCCTAACCACACTGTTGGGCTACTCAACCACCTAACCATTTGGACTTCACAAAGTGCCTTCCCGTGAGGGATTTTACCATAAGGGGACCACTTTGAGAACTTTATCCAAGAGCATATTCCCATGAGGTCTTTCACTATAAGGGGACCACTTTGGAGTTTATCCATTTGGTTCTTCCTATCAACCATGGAATGATATCGATAATACAATTGCCTTTAATATCAACACATCATTATGACACCACTTGACATCAACCCTTTGACAATAATTACATCAATGACCATATAACCAATAACCAATATATAAATGATACAAACACACCACTATGACAATACTTGACATCAATCTTTTGACATCAATGACAACATAGAACAACAATAGTCAGTTGGAACTATATAGGGATATTCGTACTTTCGTGCACTAGTCTGAGCTCATAGTATATGTACCATAATACTTGTATTATAGTGTATTATAGAAAGAAAAAGAAAAGAAGAAAACCAATAAAAGAATTTGAAGGTTGAATTGATGCATAAGGAGATAAAGAAAGGAAAAGTCGAAGAGATGTAGAAAGAGGAAGGAATTATGCGCAGGAAGGAGGATTGAAGTGCAACAAAGATATGCACAGAGGGAGGAAAATGGATTAAAAATCATATATGACGTGACAAGCATTAAAGAGTGATCAGAAAGACAAAGTAGTGGAGACGCGTAGTCAGAAATGGAAAGTGACAATGAGACTATGACATACTAGAAATATATAGACCATAATCCACATAATAGTCCAAATTTATTGTAGAGTATGGAAATAATTGAACATGAGTACAAGTTGGATTAGACTATAGGTTTGGTGCACGAAATCGGAAAATAACAATTGATGACAAGTTACAAAAGAATCTGAGGGGTTAATGGAAAAATTTATTGTCATTTGAGAGCAGATGAGAGCCGAGCGAACAGACAGAGAGCCGAAGGAGTTAGCTATCAAGGGAAGTGTGTTTCAGAGAGCTATGGAACCACCCAAGGTAACAACGACATCAACATCAGGAAAGAAAAAAAATGCACTAAGCCACTACTAGAACCTATATAGGAAGGAACCCTAGGAGCATTCAAGTCAGAGCCAAGTTTGACCAATTTTCCAAAGGAGTATATACCGCCTAAAAATCTGACATCGAATCGAGTCAGGTTACAAAAGGAAGCAAAGTATGAGCTTGTGGAGCCAGAAATCCCACCAGGTGTAATCGTTGAAGATGATATGTTAGGTGTAGTGAAAAATATGAAGTTTGTAGATCATGACCTATCATATGAGAGAAAGTTCCTGGATTTAATGATGAAGAAATATACGAAGAAAATCATTTTCCCAAAGACATCTTTTATCTTGGTTGAGCCATAGGCTTGGGCAACAAGGTTGGAGAAACCATTGATTTTGAACTTGTTATAGATCTTGCACTTAGGTAGGAGCACCAAGATCAATGCCTGTGTTAAGATACTATTAAGCTACTTCCATGGAAGATACCTATGGTTGGATGGAGTTGTGTCCATAGATACATATTTGGTTGCATGGATAACAAGGTTTCCAATGGCAGGATAGGACCCATCACCACTTTTTACAGATAAATTGAACAATAAATATTTGTCAGAGAGGATGAAAGAGAAGTTTGATATTTATAGAGGAGTGCATAGACTCAATGTAGCGAGTATCAATGGCAAGTGCGTCAGGTTTATGACATAATTTTTTTCTTGCAAATTGTTGAGGAAGTGTCACAAGGATCAAGTGTCGATAGGTGTGATAGAAGCAACAAAGAAGTGCGTAGAAGGTGTACAAATGAACTAGGAGACATTCCTGTTAAATCATTTTTGATGGATTGCAGAGAGGCATGAGACAAGGAAACAAAATTTCACTATGATTGGTTGTTAATTGATGAAAAACCCCACCCACTCTTTGAGGTCTGCGTGACCTCCCGATTTAGGATCGTTCACAATTGGGATCCGAATTGGCTCTATGGTCCCTGCTAAGCCCTCAAAATTATTTACACAGGTTCTCTTTTCCTTCCCCGCACCTAAACACATCTAGAAAGGGTCCACCATGTGATTTCAGGATGAAACTGTGGCTCAAAATCTCTTTTTCCAAAACATTCGGGACTTCATAGCTCCCTGGCTTTGAGAGTTCTATCAAAATGACACCATGTTCCTCTGAAACGCCAAATTGGTGGAGTGTCGAATAATGACAAAGATCAATGGATCACAATACCCAATAAGATATACAGTCAGGAAGACTTTCGGGATTTTGGCCTTCGACGACCTAACCCACTCCAACACTCTATGCTCTCGGAGTGTCAAACTTTGAATCAATAGATCATATGACTGAGCGCTTACCTCAGATCGATTATCATTGTTTACTCTGTACTCCATCTTTGGAGACCTCCACAACGCAACACCTCCAATCCCGTGGAGTGCCGAATTGGCAAACTCATGAAGGGGCCTTAATAAACAGTCCACGTTCTTCCTAAAGCCAATTACTGAGATTGGCTTCGAGACTCCAGGCTTCGGGAGTCCAGGCTACTCCAAATTGGGATACCTCTGAACACCGAATCAATGAAATCTATAGAGGCCTTCCAGATCCATTGATCCACAAACCTCCGCAAAATAATGGCCGAGATCGACTTTGGAATCCTGGGCTTTGGGGGTTTCGATTGATCCAACTCACAACCCCTATGGATTTTTGAACTCTGAAGTAGTAAGGAGTCACGATCCATGGTCCATGTGTCCTCGCAAATGGACCAATGTGATTAAATGCGGCCTTCAGGACTTCAGGAGTTTCCAAACTAAAACACTTTGCTCCTTGGTCCCTCCGCAGTACTAAATATCTAGACCATGGGATCTTCTAACACGTGGCCTCACATCTGACGGCCCAAACACACTTTGGGATTTGGGACCTCAAGAGACTTGTCTCCTTTGCATCCAAACATGAAAAGCCTCCGAACTTGCAAAGTCCAAAGGACGCTAAGGGTTAAAACCCATGCTACTCACTTGGATCTGATGGTTGTCGATCCTCGCACTCAGATCCTGCAGATGGGATCTGTCTTGCTCCTTGCACGCTCCTCCTCTAGTATGGACTTAGATCCGATGGTCCAGATCTCTTCTAACAACAAATTTGATGGTTGTTGTAGCTCCTCCTCTATTATGGCTATGATTTCCTTCAAATGAACGATTTCTCAAGATTTTCCAAAGGCGCAGCCTTTGATCCTTCTTCGGTGAGAGCGACTACTATTCCTCAGCTTGCACTACACCTCCTGAGATTTTTTGAGCTATTTCAAAGTTTTTCAAAGGGACTTGGCCCCTTTCCTTCAATGAATCCTTCTACCCTCTTGGAGACAAGACGCTCTTTATCTTGAGCTTCAACACTTTGAAATACTTGGCCTATGGCACACTCCTTGCACTTTATTTCTTCATATTTACCAACACTTAACAAAGTGTTGTCTCTATACACTCCTTTCACCTCTTCTCTAGACAAAGTCACGCTATCCATCCTTATCTTATATGAAATTGTCAATGGTTTGGCCTCCACACTCCTTGTGTTGGATTTGTGCACTCAAGTAGACTTGCCTCCTCTTTGAGCTTGTAATTTATCAAACTCCAAAGGGTCTCAACCCTTTCCTCCATTGATAGTTTCTCATGCCCTCCTGGAAACAAAATTCTCTTCCTCAAGAGCTTTCAAATCCTCAATTTCAAAGGGTTCAGTGACTTTGTTCCCCCCAAATGACTTCTTGTTCCCTCTAGACACTCTGTGCTTTTACTCCTAATCTTTACCAACACTTCAACAGTGTGTTGGCTTCATGCACTCCTTGCACTCAACTCTCCTTATGTATGATATTTTTAGGCTCACCAAAGCACACCTTGCCATTTCCCTAAGAGTATTCAGTAACTCTGATGTGCACTCCTTGCACAACTTTTCCTTCTGATATTTTACACTTTACTAAGTGTAGGCACACTCCTTGAACTCGATCTTAGAGTGTTCAGTAACTCTAATGTGCACTCCCTTGCACAATATTCCCTTCTGAGTTTAAGAACTGTTTTGGTGTGCCCACCTGGCATGATCTTCCCAAACTTGAAAAAGAGTTCTCGTACACTCCTTGCACTGGATTCATAGAGTGTTTCAATAACTATGATGTGCACTAGCCTCGAGAGCGCATAACACTCAGAATATCACAGATAGATAGGGGATTCTATCAATTCCTACAAAGGAAACATAATACACCCATGGAATTCATAAAAACATAGTGAATATTCACGTACATTCGGAAAACGCATAGAGCATACACACAGGAAAATCATATGAAGGGAAATCTTCTTTTTATTAATATGAACAGTCTTTACAATGTATATAAGTCTAGACTACAACTGAGTCTCATATCTTTCTCTTCTCTCCTCTCTTATCTATCTCTTCAATTTCCAACAACTGACTAACAACCTCTACTTGGTATAAATTACATTTTTTTATACATGAGGCTTCTTGAGATTTCCCTCTAGATTATTCTAGTGCTATCATCTCACAAAAAAGTAACCTAACACTAAGTTTATTACATTTAATAAACATCTAGTCTGAATCAAATCTAGATCCACCTAAATGTAAACCATTAAAGGCGAATCTACACTTGTCCTATACAAACACATTGGCTTGGATTTCCTCGAGCCTAAAAATTAAATCATATTGAATTACATCTCTCTTTGGGATCTGTTCCCTTCAAGTGTGTTTCTATGTTTTCTGCTGACATGTTGATGAGTTGGAGCAATTTTCCTACATTATAATCCCACACTAACAAAAATCATGAGCTCATGCTCATGGCTCCCCTGCTGTAGTTGTTGAGATCCTCTTGGGTCCCATAATACATTATGGAGTTTTCCATCTGCTCCTCTACCATACTACTCTTGCTGATGTCCTGATGCTATTGCAGGATCTCTTTTGGCCATCCTCCATCTACTTTTGACTGTCTCTTTGGATGACTTCAACATCAAACTCCTTATCTCCTTGTCCATCTGGTCCACTAGCTGGATCCTCTTTTGCAGTCTTCTCTATTGCTGCATCTCCTCTTCATCAATATCCAACTTGACCTATTGGATGAGCATACTTTGGGTTATGACTATTTCTCCCAAGGCTTCCAGTTCTTCACATAGATCAGAAAAATCCATGCCACCTCTTGCTCTCTCCTCCACTACAGGTTCCAATTCTACAGTTTGTTGGTTGTGGAGCCTTATTATCTTATTGATTTAGAGGTCCTTGCTTTCAGCCGCGTTTATAACCCATGAAGACTTTACACCCCATAAGTATGTACACTCTTCCATGTAGGGGAGTGTAGAGGGGGGGTTGGGGGCGAAGCCCCCGAAGGAAAAATTGCCTTGTAAATGTATATTGTAATTTCATTGTAAATCTGGACCATTCATTATAAGGTCACAGATCTAATGGTAGAAATTATGTTAGGGTTTTTTTCTCTAGAAGGAAACCCTCTGTTATGAGGGAAATGTATTGCGGCTATGCATTATGGCAAGTATTGTATTCTGAGAGATGAGACTGTGAGAGAAAGAAGAGAAATTTATAGTGGGTTTTTCTGTAGGCTGTATCCCTTCATTTGTTGGATAATAATAAAGGAAGGACCTGCCAATTTCTCTGGTGGACATAGCCCACACTGGGTAAACCACGTAAATCTGTGTCTCTATTATATTGTGTATCTTTTGTGTTTTGTTTCCACATTTGTTTTATTTTATTGCTCCACGGTCTTGTTTTCTAACAACTAGTATTAGAGCGAAAGGTGTAGTGTCCAGTAAGAAAAATATTAACAAGCCTAGTAAAAATTCTTACAATTAAACCTAACATTTCTAACATAGAATTTTGAATTTATGAGTGCGTAGATAATTCATTAACTTCAAATAAGCATATAAATTTCAACAGAATTTAACATTTAACATTTAACTACAACATAAAATTAACTTAGCCAATTCACAAACAATTTACCTAGTTCTGATGCTAATTCGCCTTGCTGCCTTGCTGTTGCCTTCCTGCTGCCTGATGCACTAACCAACACTGCCCAAACCTACTATCCTCCCTACCAACTAGGACAACTACCTAGCTCCAGGATATCATATGGATATCCTGTCCCCCGTGCCCAAAACCTCTAGCAAACCGGTGCCAACCGGTGCCCCTGAACTAATCCTCCTGTTATCACTCTGTAAATTTCCTAGAGGTTGAAAAAGAGGAAAAACACAAAG
>SNQJ01S0133020.1:0-25729 GCA_010110895.2 Picea sitchensis | reverse complement strand
TTCAAAATATCTAGAGGTGTGATAACCTAGAAAATCTTGTTTTTCCAACACAACCCATTAGCACAATGCTCTAGAGATTCAAGAAGTGAAATTGCTTATGCACACCCTCCCATAATTGCATTTTTTTTTAAGCCCAAGCATAGCCCAAAGTTTCACAAACATATCTTTCGATATTGGCTTCATAAATATATCAACAAATTGATCATATGTCCTGCAATAAACAATATTCACAACATTTTCTTGTACTAATTGTCTCAGGTAATGAGCATGAATCTCCACATGCTTCATTTTACTATGTGCAATTTTTTTTTTGCAACTTGTATCACACTTTGATTATTACAATATACCATAATCGATGTCTCGACTGGAAAACCAAGTTCATCGATGAGATGTCAAAATCACATGTCCTCTATGCCAACATGTATTGCACCACAATATTCTTCTTATGTGGTCGATAAAGAAACCACCTTCTACTTGTTATAAGACTAGACAATAGGTTTGGAGCCAAGTCGAAATACATATCCAAATGTCGATTTATTGTCTTCTCCATCTTCACTTGGTCACTGCAATACTTTATACCAATTTTATAATCTCCCTTGATATAATGAACAATTCTCTTTGTGGCTTTAAGGTGACTTTCTCATGGATCATGCATAAACTGATAAACCACACTGACAACAAAGGAAATGTCAAGTTGACTATGATTTAAATAAATAAGGTTACCAACAAGTTGTCTATAGAGTGTAGCATCGACTTTCATAGAATCACACTCCTTGGTTGGTTTCACTCTCGATTAATAAGGTGTAGCACAAGGTTTACAGTCTAACATCTTGAACTTTTATAAAATGTTTAGCAAGTATTTAGGTTGAGAAATAAACATACCATCATCCATTTATAAGACTCGGATGCCCAAAAATAAATGCAACAAACCAAGACCAGACATTTCAAATGTATATGTTAATTGTGTCTTCAATCCCATAATTAAATTTGCATTGCTTCTAGTAATGACTATGTCATACACATATAATGTAACAATCAATGTTTCATCTTTTACAATACATAGATATTGTGATCTAATCCACGGTGTTTAAAACCAATACTGAGAAAAAAGCGGTCCATCTTCTCATACCATGCCCCAGGGGCTTGTTTCAAACCACACAGGGATTTCCTCAATGGGCACACAAGACTGACATCCTTCTCAAAATAGGGTGTTTCTCCATATATATTTATTCAGTGAGATCACCATGAATAAAATCACTTTTGACATCCATTTGATGTACCTCCCATCCAAACTTAGTAACAAGTGAAAGAATCAGTTGAACAAAGTTCATTTTGCAACTGCTAGAAAGGTTTCAGTGTAGTTGATGCCTTCTTGCTGAGAAAATCCATTACCCACCAAACAAACCTGATGACTTTCAACAACGCCTTCATATGTTAATTTGGTCTTATAGACCCATTAGCATTTCACCACATTTGTTTCCTTGTAGTCGAGGAACTAAATCCCATGTGTTATTATTCATTAAGGAATGATATTCATGATCCATAACATTCTCCCATTCAAGTCAACTACGTTCATATGCATATGTATCTAAATCACATGACTCTAGCACATGTGTCACTATAGCATCACCACCATGTTGTTTTTTTACTTCTAAATTTTTTTGAGTCATTGATGTTTCTTGCATCATCACCAGCAACTTCAATTTTCTTGCTAACCGATCTAGGAAGACAAGATGCAATTTTTGAAGGAGTTCCTAGACCAAGGTCATTAGTAGGGGTCCCAAAGAATGTAGTTGATTCCACTATGGAAGGTTTACTAACAATTGATCCAGAGAGAGAAATTGATTGCATAGTCAACAACAATGTAAGATAATCAATTGATCTAGAATTACTTATAATTTCCAATGGACCATTGTTGGTGCACAGTTGTAAGACCCTAGGTTCAGTTCATTCCACCAACAAACCCTCTAGACATTGGCCCTTTCGACATCACTTGAATGCAAGTGAAGTCTAACCCGAGGCATCTATTGGGGTTGTAGGAACCAAGTTTTTGCATGGACGAGGGGATGGGAGGCTATCATCATGTTCATTCCTACTTATCTACCTTGTGCATTGTATTCATTGTCCCTTTTCCCTTGATTAATTAGTAAACTTTAATTATGCAACATCATTGTGACACAGATTGAAAAATAAACTATTCACTATAGCATTCATATTTATTGTGCATCAATCATCTACTACACAGATCTAGATCTAGTTATGCATAAATAGAATGTTCATGAGAAATCTCAGAAAAAGACATTCAAACACAGAATTTAACGTGGTTCACCCAAATCTTGGGCTATGTCCACAACGGTTGGCTTCTTTATTATTCTTTCTACAATCATCTCAGGCATGCACATTGTGTTTACAATAGATACATCATGATATACTTATCCATCCTTCCTAATCACTCTGCAATGCAAGCCTCTTCTGTTCAAACCCTTCCTAACCTTCAAATGTTAACTCTCTCTCACTCTCAGTCTATTCTCTCAACCTCAACCTATCATCAACAGCCTATTATACCCAACCCATTACATATTTATACATAGAATTTAAGGCTCAAAACCATATTCTCTTATCCCCAAAACCCTATGACAACTCATGACAACTCAATGTTTGGACGTGTTTTTCCTACTTTTGCACCTGCATGTTGCTTTTAAATTCCCAACTACTATTCTTCCTGCTTTTCCACGTCTATCTGATTTTGCATGCCTAATTTTTGTCCTTCCTGCTTTTGCACGTGCTCTCAAAACTTGGTTCTTTGAACTGTCTATCCAATAAGCCCCAACGCTCACATGTGGCTCGTCCCGAGCCACTTAAGCTTGTTGCGTTGCGCCCCTCCATGTTTCCATGAACTTTTGGAGAGTTTCATTTTCTTTCATGACCTCTTTCTTAACTTCTGATTCTTGTTCCAAAATCTCCTCTACGACCTTTGTAGTTAGGGTCGTGAGTTTCTCCTCATTGTTTTGTGTTGCTTGCTTTACTGTGCTCTTCACAGCTATCAATTCCCCTCTTACCCTTAGTGCTTCATCATGCAACAATACTAATCGTTGTTGGAGAACCTTTTGATGGTCCCTTATCTGTTCTATTTCATTGTATGACTACGTGCTTGCTAGGATGGTCATCATACACTCAATTGGTGGCAGCATAGTTATGTTCTCTGAAACCTTCTACGCCTTTTCCTGTGCATCCCTTAATTTAGCTTCCACGGCCTTCATCTCTGGATCCTCCATTTGGTTTGTCCAAATTTGTACGCTTTCCTCACATAGCTTTGTGCATTCCTCCTCCAGACTCTTAATACTTGCTACTGAGGTCATAGTGGTTCTTTCTCTTTGTGCCTTTTACTCAGGTGGCACACGATTCCAAGTATTCGATCTTAGTGCGAAAGCCTTTAATGACTTCCCTAATGTTTGAGACTTGTTCTTCAAGAGTGGCTTCTACCACCATTGGAATTTATGGAATATCCTTATATATTTTATGGATGGCATGTTGCATCCGCTCTACCTATTGCTCAGCCTCATCATTCTCCTTCAATATTCTCTCGGCCTTTTCCTCAACCTCACTCTTCTCCTTCAATATCATTTCAAAATTTTCCTCGGTCGCGCTCTTCTCTTGTAAAGCAATTGTATAATATTGTTGAAGTTGTGTCTTCTCTGTCGCTACCTTCACCAAATTGCTTGATGTTGACGCTACGCGGAACCATATCTCCTACGCAATACCGATGTGCAAGCCTTGTAGTACTGTTGTGTGAATCTTTGAAACAACAAAGTCCATGTGACTTAGTCATTGTACATACTCCTACATCTTAGGCGTTGAGAACTCAATCACATCTGGTGAGATCTTCAACGCTCTGCGCCCTATTGCCATCTTTGAAAAGTAAAAAGTGGTGGCCCATGATTCCCTAGTAAGGCTTGTTGATGGTCCTTCATCGGATTTGTGTTTTGGTGCTATCCTTGTTGCTTCCAAGATTTGTTGCAATGTTGTGAACTGGTCTTGCACCTGCTAGAGCAGTTCTTCTTGTTTTTTCAACGCTTGCTCCATTGCTTCATCTGTGGCATCCCGCACTTGATACTCGATTCTATCGATGTCATCATTTGTCAAAATATAGTCAGTCGGTAATTTGTGGGCTTTCATCTTCTTACACCCAGTTGTTCTTGGCCCCTTACCCTTGTCTTTCCTTTTCTCTTCAACTATTGGGACTATCTGTTGCATGTATTCTATGTCTATGCCCTATCCATTGCCCTGTTCATTTCCCTATACATTACCCTATTCATTAACCTGTTCATTTCCATGTCCATTACCTTATTCATTACCCTATTCATCTATGTCATCGTCAGGGTGCTTTGTCTTTGTTCCATTCGCAAGAACCTTCCAATGTGGATCCCAATCTTACATGATCAGGTGAATGTCTTCTTTTGTGATCTTGTGTTTTGTCTGGACCCGTTCCTCTCTCGGGTCCTTCTTTGCTTGTATATAGATATGGTGTTGGTCTTCCCTGAATCATTCAATCGGGGTGTACGCCTCTACCAATTATGGTGAATTGTGCGGTGTATTCTTGATGCACTTTTGAATCCTTTCGCCATACAGAAAGAACTCCATGTTAGTGTCAATTTGTCTTCTTTTGTTAGGCGTGTACCAGAAGTTTTGATACTTAGCTTCCAAGCATGGCTTACCTCTGAGACCCAAGAACAGTGCATCCTCTGACTCTTCCCATGTTGTGAACACAATCAGAATTAGCAGCCATGGATAATGGAATTCCATGTCTCTATCATGTGCTTCTACACAATCGATGAGGAATTGGTTCAATAAGAAAGGCACTCAACTCATGGAGACCCCTTCGATACACTTCTCAGCCGCAATTATCGCTCTCGCTGGCACTTGGTATTTTATGCATTTCCACAGTAACGTGCACGCCAATGTCTACATTTCAATCCTTAATGTTGGGTCACATATGCTCATCACATCCAACCCACGTACACCTTTGACTGTGTGAAATTTTTCCCTCATTGCCTCTAACAGAGTCCTGTCAATTTTCTTGTCTACAAACACCGATTTTTTATCTTGTCCTTGCGATGGTAAGCCTATGATCCTTGCAATCAGGTTTGTATCTATATAGATTGGCCTGTCCAGCCACAAATAACCTCCATGCACACAAGTTAAGAGAAACTTAACACATGAATTCACCATGTTTCTCCTTTCGAAGTGTGGGATTTCAAACAGGTTTAGTATGCATGCTCGCTCCAGTCCTTTGGCCCATACCTTTGGCACAGGTATTCTCTAGTTCATTGTTAGATCTATCCTCAATTCCAAGTATTGGTGTGGCACAAGTTCAGGGAACTTCGTCATGTCTATGATATCATGGTCCACATATTTTAGTTTTGGCACCCTCTCTAGCATGTCTTCATCCGCAATGACTATGTATGGGATGTCGAGCGTCACCAATTCATATTTGGGAGTCTTTTGCAATGTCACTGGTGTGGCATCATCCTTCCTTAGTGGAATATAGTCTCAGGGAAACCCCAGATTCGACGATGACGCCCCTGGAGTCTCCTCAACCTCTGGTTCTATTGTTTGTGCTCTTGTTCAAGATTTATTTGGTATGGGTGTTGCTTCTTTTGGAGGTGTCATTCTTGTAAACTAGTTACCAGCGATAATTGCTTTGTCTTTGGAGTTTTTCTCGGCTCTACAATATAGTTCTTGGCTCTCTTTTACTCGCATGCAACTCTAAGTAACAATGACCAATGCATGTCAACCCTCTGTGGCTTTTGTGCCCCTTCACCAGTTGTATGTGTCCCTTCGCACCTGAATTAACTGTCTCATCCACCAATGGTGTGATGAATGCTTGATTTAATGTTGCTTTATTACCATATCTTATGTTGTATTTGTACCTCGTACTACCAGTCTATCACGATTCTCGGTGACTATTTCCATTTATGGCTACGTGTCATTTTTATTACTTGTCATTAACACTCTTTAACCATCATTTTTGTATCTTTAATGCCTTTAACAGTCGTTACGGTCATGTTTTGTGCATTGCTTATGTGCATACCTAACTATCTCTGCACTATTTCTTTTAGTTGTGCAACACTTAATTTTTCTACACCCTTATTCTCATTGTAACTTACTTCATGTTTTTCTTGTATTTCCTTCATTTTTCTTTTCTCTTTTCCCCCTTTTTCTTCTTTTTCTTCTTTTTTCCTTTTTCTTACTTTTTTTTTATTTTTCCTACTACAATACACTACTATAATACAAAGGTTCTCACGCAAGTCAGACTAGTGCGCGGTATGTCGTTTGTCCCTATAAATTTCTAGTCGACTGTCATTCACCATTCCTCTCAGGACTTCTCCATTTAGTGTTTCCAATTGGACAGCACCTGCCTCCATCACATGATTAATCACATATGGTCCTAACCAATGCATTTGAAACTTCCCTGGATGTTGCATGAACTTACTATTGTATAGTAATACTAAGTCCCCCACTTGAAACTTTTATTTTAATGTGTCTATGATGCCATGCCTTTTCTCTTGCCTTCTGCACTTGTTGATGGAACCGTGCGACAAATCGATCTTCCTCAAGTTATACCAACTGTGACAATCTCTCCTCTACTGCGCTAGAGTTTGAAAGGTCAGTAATCGTTGCAACGTGCAAGCTAGGCACAATAATCTCCATCGGCATTATTGATGCTTGCCCATATACCAACCTAAAAGGTGTATGTCTTGTCAACTTTTTGCTTGTATTCATGTATGCCCATAATACAACAGGGATCCTCAAGTACCAATCATCCCTCCCTACATTGCAGATATTTGTCAGAGCATTCTCCAGAATTTTATTAAAAGCTTCTATTGTCCCATTGGCTTGAGGGTGATACGGAGTCCTCTTTTGATGATGAATTTGAAATTCCTCAGTCAATGTTGCAATCGTCCTATTTAGGAAGTGTGTCCCTTTATCACTCAGTAGAATGTGTGGACATCCAAATTGTGTAACTACATTCTCAAATAGAAACCTCGCAACAGTCTCTACGGTGCAGTCTATGACAGGTGTTGCTTCTACCCATCTGGTCAAATACTCTGTCGCAATGATTATATACATAGCTCATGATCTTATCGTTGGTGGGTTGATCGGTCCAACAAAGTTTATTTCCCATTTATCAAATTCCTACAACATAACCAATGGGTGTAAAGGCATATCATCCCTTCTAGATGGCTTTCCCACCCTATGAAAAACATCACATGTCTGGCAGTATTCTTTAGCATCCTTATGACATGTGGGCCACCAAAGCCTTGCGAACAAAATCTTATGTGTTGTCCCTCTACCTACATAGTGTCCTCTTGCAATTCCTTCATGCACTTCTGAGAGTATCATTGGTCTTTCATGCTCTAACACACATCATCTTATAATTCCATATGCACCTAACTTTTATAAGTTCCTTGCAATTAACTGATATTTTGTTTCTTTAACCACTAATAGTTTCTTTTGCGCCATTGTCATGTCTGACGGGGCCATTCATGTACTTAAAAACTATGCAGTGTCTGTGAAGTAGTCGTCCACCATTCAAACTGCAAATAATTGTGCATCCAGCAAGATGTTATCTAGATTCCCTGCATATTCTCCTAACAATATGTGTGATAAGTGGTTTGGTCCTACATTCAACTTCCCTAGTTTCACAACAACCTCAAAATCATATTCCTATAACAACAACAACCATCTACATATTCTCCCCCCCCAACACTGGCTTGCTCACTAAGTATCTTAGTGCAGAATGGTCTGTATACATCTTAAATTGAGACCCCAATAAATAATGTCTAAAATTATACAACGCATATACCATTGTCAATCCTTCTCATTCTGTGGTAGTGTAATTCTTTTCAGTGGTTGACAACTTCTTGCTTTCAAATGTGATCGGGTGGTCCATGTCTCCTTCTCCTTGCTAAGATAATATTGTGCCTAAGACTATGGACAACACATCCACATGAACATGAAATTGCTTCTTCCAATCTGGGAGTATCAAAATTGACACGATCACTAATTTATGATTCAATGTATCTAACCATTTCTGACAATCCTCATTCCACTGGAACTTAGTTTCTTTCTTTAACAACTTCTCCATAGGTGTTGTAATATGTGCATAACCCTTAATGAACTTCCTATAGTATCTTCTATGACCCAGGGTTTCTCTCAACTATCTCACTGATGTGGGTGGTTGTGAATATAAAATCATTGCAATCTTGGCAGGATCCACTAATAATCCCTACTTACATACCACATGGCCCAAAAAAAATCCAAAAGGTGCACAAAAAATACATTTCTTCAAATTCAGTGAAATCTGACATTGTCTACATCTATCCAACATCAACCTGAGTACTTCTATGTGATATTTCAATAGACTAAACATAGTTGAATCATCTAAGTACACTTCAAGGAACTTATGAATAAATTCCTTAAAATTTGTGACAACAACTCTTGAAAAAACGGTCGGTGCATTTTTTAGTCCAAAGGGTATCACTGTGTACTGATAACTTCCCCACTTTGTTGCAAATTTAGTCTTATATCTATCTTCCTGTGCAATCCTTATCTGGTGATATCCTGAAAATCCATTTGTAAAAAAATAGGCCTCATGCCCTCCTACATTTTCTAGCACTTCATCTATAAATGGTGTTGAAAATAGATCATGCAGACATGCATCATTTAGCTTCCTTAGGTCTACACAAATCATGATTCCTCGTGTTTTCTTATCTTGTACTACCATTGGACTTATCTATTCTAATTCCACTATTGGTTCAATGATTCTTGCTTCCAACGTTCGGTCTATCTCTACTTTCACCTTCTCTTTAAACTTTGAGTTTAACATGTAGGGTCTCTGTCTCACTAGCTTAGCATCTGGTTTCAAAGGGATCTTTATTTCTCCTAACTCCCCAGCTATCCCCTTCATATTTGAGAACATAGTTGGGAATAGATCTTGATACTCGTGCAGTAAATATGCAATCTTCTCCACAGTTTCATCATTCCAATAATCGCATATATGTGCAAACTTTGGGTTTTCCTTTGTCCCAATATTTACCTTTCATGTCTTTAGTGGTTGTGCATAGGCAAAAAATTCAAGCTCTAGTCCTTCTACTGCGCATTCCCCCTCAATTTCAGGTACTTATATATTCCTTATATCTTCCTCAATGTGTTCTTATTTAGCAACATTATAACATTCCAGTAATTCATGGACAGTTATAGAAGCTTTTTGCACACTACACACATGTACCACCCCCATTGGCCCTTCTTTTGAAAACATCTTGGTTCGAATGGCCTGTAAGGTTTCATATACTAATGGAGATTCATGTTCAAAAGTAAATGTTACCTTAAACCTTTAAATAAGTTGGTCCCAATTCGTTGTTTCTCTGCACATTTCCAGTTCTATGTATCAATTCTTAGGAATTGTATCCAATGTATGTATAAACATGTGCGTCCATTCCTTCTTCAAGATCAAAATCCATATGTTTATGCACTGCTCACATGATCTGTTGGATCACCTACCCCTGTATACTTCTACATAGTATACTTTACCTCAATACCAAATCTTACTTGCATTAGTATTTTACACTGCAACCAGTCTCGCGTTCCCTCTTTATGTGTAGCCCATCATCTGGCTGGAGTGGCCTATAAGACAACATCTAGTGCCAACAGTCTTTGTTGTTCAAGTATCTAAAAATCAAACACCTTTACAAAAGAGCTTATATCATTCAATCCATCATACTTGGGTGGATCACATAACTCTATTCCAATCCAGCACAATGATCGAGTTATGTGTGCACATCATCTAGTTGATACTTCGTGCATTCTCTATTGCCAATGTTCTAAACCTTCCTCTGAGTCTGACACACATGAGTTAATTCTTCTCCAACTTAATGCACCATCTGTAGTGGGGTTAACACATTCATCCATCAGTGTAGTCATAATATACAAGTTGTTAATTTTGTTCCCTTTAGCTGGTTCGATGTACCTCTTTCCTTCTGTCGGATCCAATGGTGCAGTAACCTTCAAGTCTCCTACCTCAAATATTATTTCCCTCCTCTTTAGATTAATTCTCACATGATTTTCAAAGGCCCATACTAACCCCATTAGTGTTGGATATGGATGTTTATCATCCACAATATCGTTGGCTTATAAATCTGCTATGATTGGTACCCCATCTATATTCACAGGTATCCCTGTCAATCGACCAATTGGTACTATCTTGTGTTGATCTTCAAACATTAATTGAATAGGAGACCAGATTAATTTGGGTTTCCTCATCATTTCCCATGTTTTCTTTGGTAACACATTTACATCAGAACCCAAGTATAAAATGATGTTATCCACATCATATTCCCCAATCTGTTCACTTAATACGAACTCTCTATTGGTCCTCTTTTTGTGTAGTACCTGATTTACTACCCTCTGTGCGGTAGGAATTTCCCTTTCTTGTGCACAATGATCAATCATTTCACATAATGCATTCAACGTAGTTTCATCTTTCATCAATTCTATTCAACTTCTCATAAACTCTCTTAGAGTTCTTACCTTCTCAACCATTTTTTTTGGTATAATACGTTCATAGACTAGAGGCATGTCGACCACAGGAGGTGCAGCTGATGTTGATGATACCCAATCCGATCCTAGTATTTATTTTCTTGTCTTCTGATACATCTCCTTTTTTTGCTGAGAGTCAAATTTCTGCATAGGTCATGTTGATTTCCTCACCCATTGCTCAACCTACCTCCCTCCATTCGTTGCATCATCCCATGTTCTAGCTCCACCACGCGTGATAGTTGTTATTCTAAGTCCTTCATTGTGTTTCTCGACATATATCTTTTGTACATTCTGATTTGGGTTCTGGTTCTGATTCCCTCTTGCCTGCCACTTCGCAAGTAGTTGAGGATAGTCTTGTATCACATGGTCCAGTGCTCTAAAATATGTGCAAGTTGTACAAGGATTCAGGCAATCCTGAGCTAAATGTCCTGGTTGATTATAGTTGTAACATATTATTGGTCCTCTACCTCCTCTACCAAAATTTTATCTGCCTCAACCTCTGCCAAATCCTCCTCGGTTTCCTGGATTAAAGCCTCTCTAATTGTTATATTGTGGACCACCTCCTTCTATCATAGCATTTTTCTCCTGAATTCTATCAATATATGAAGTGTGTTATCTCATCAAATCAAATGTGTGGCAATCCTTGTCTTCATTCTCGACTGACTTGCAAAGGTTGAAAAATACGTTCCTTGGCATACTCTGGTATTTTTGAAATAATGTACACTCAATCGGATGATGTCCCCATTTCTTATATATTTCACAGTATCCTCCTCCTGGTAATGGATTCGGTACTCCAATCACCAAATATTGCACAAAAGCGGGGCATTCATCCTTATGGTGGCCTTCAGTCCTACACTTGGTACACCAAACATGTTCTTGCTTCTCCTTCCCTTTTGTCAATTCTGCCTATTGAATTGTCAAGACAATTAACTGTGTTTGGACTTGCGCCATCCCCCCACCATCTCCCACAGGGGATGCTTCCAAATTCTTTGCAATCTCCAAAGCTTCAAGTTGCGACGCAACCTTCTGTTGAATCAACGGTCGTTGAATGTGTGGTAGTAGTCTTGCAATTAACCATTCTTGGTGTTGTTGATCAAGGATCTAGAATGTCAATCTACTCATCAAATACTTAAATCTTTGATCATAGTCCCAAACTGACTCATTCTATACTTGTTTGATTTCCTTCAACTCTATAATGCACTGCAATTCAGACTTTGGCTTCTTGAACTCTTTCAACAATGCTTGTCTAATTTCTGCTAAAGTCCTTGCTTGTCTTGTAGGTGTGGTACTCTGCAGTTTCATATACTAGAATAGTGTGTGACCTATAATAGTTGTTGCCAACTGTGCAATATTTACAGCCTCATCCTGGACATTCTTCGCAACCCAAATTGTTTCACATATGAATAGATTTTGTTATGGGTCCTCTGACCCAAGTCCTTGGAACTCAAGCAGTCTTAGTGTGTTGTCTAACCCTGCCCTGTTGTTTTGTGTAGTACCTCTCCTCGGCGTTGTTGGTTGAATCTGACTCGACACACTGCTTCCACTGCTTTGGATATTGCTACTATGTCTTCCCCTAGTAACTATAAGTGCTTTTGACAAATCCTCAAATGTTACTTCCGATCTAGGTGACGCACACGGGGTCGTGGAATCGACATAAGATCTAGTCTAAGTAGGACTTACTGGTTCTTCTATTATAGGATTGTATTGAGGGTCCTCTTCCTCTCCTTCTGTGTGCGATATTTCTACGATCTAGACTATTGCACAGGGTTCTCTCCTCTCAAACTCACTACGCAACTCTCCTTTCTCATCCCCAGTCTTCAACCTCTTGGACCTTCTTCCACTGCGTAGTACTCCAAACTTGTCTTCCTCTTCCAATACACCTTCTTTGTTTCTCTACATCCTCAGTCCCTCCCTTCCTTATTCATTTCTTCCTCTGTTCTTACCTACCTTCAGACAATCCTCTAGTTCCCCTATGTGCGTGAAGCCCCTTAGCAATCAGACTCCATCATCATCACACATTTGTTGCACAACAACATCTTTATCCAGGTACCCAATGCTTTCATAAACCTTCCGTGTGAACCCTTACAGAAATCCCTTTCTGCAACACTATATGACTTGGTACAATCTACTACAAATTTCATACTATAACCTCCCAATATACTGTTGTTGACCAAAATTGGTCATCTGTATTTTCTCGGTCTTGGATTAATAAAAAAATGATATCGAAGAAAGCGAAATTTTGAACTATTACAATTTCATGGCGTAGTCCTCAGTCTTAGCTTCACCACATATTTTTTGGATTCAGAATTAGAGTTTGTATGCTCAAGATATCCAAGTTTGTGTTTAAACGATAAAAATCGCTTCTACCATGTGTGGAAAAGCTAATTTTTATCGAAATCATGATCATTTTTTATGGAACCATGCATGTCTTTGATCATCTCTTTTGTTTATCCCACACTTAGAATTTTTCTTGATTCCTCTCTCTTATACTATATATCTTCTATTCTCCATAATTAGTTTTTATATACTTCACCTCACCTTACTCCTCTCTCCTCTCTTATACCCTCCCAACACTTAGTTTTATTTATTTTTTCTTACCCATACCCCCTCACTACACTTCCCTTACCCCCTTTCATACTTAGATTATTTTTTAAATCTCTTCGTAGGTGGACTCGTTATCACTCACCCAAACCCACTCTCCCTTACCTCCCCCCACTCCATACTTAATTTTCTAAGTCGTTTGTGGATTCATGGACTCACCCTTACCCCCTCCAAAAGTAAGTCCTTATGTTTCCTACAAACTACGCACCCCCACCACCTCACCCTATATCACCCCCTCACTTTCTCTCCCTTCATTTCTCCCCTCCCCTAAACTACCCTACCTTTCCCCCTCACAACACTCATCTCTTTCCACTTCATGGCTACGCACCCCCACCACCTCACCCTATATCACCACCTCACTTTCTCTCCCCTCATTTCTCCCCTCCCCTAAACTACCCTACCTTTCCCCCTCACAACACTCATCTCTTTCCACTTCATGGAAGGTTGGTGGATCCGCCATACTCTCACACCCACTCACCTTCCTCACTCGCCAGCCCACTTCCTCCTACATTTCCCACCCCCTAACTTTCGCCACCTACAAATTTCCCTTCCCCCTAACTGCCCACTCCTACCTTCTCATTCATTCTCCCACTTAAGCTTCACACCCAAACCTTATTTTAATCATATATAAACTCCTAAGCAATGAGATTGTTCCACATGGAAACCTGTGAAAATATGGCAAATGGCAGCTTGCGATTAGATGACATGGAATTTGGTTATTGGTGTCACATGACAGCTCATGGAGGGAGACATGTGGCTTATTCTTATTGGTGACACATGTCAGTGTATTATTGGTTATATTTGGCATCCAACGAAATTATGACACATGGAATTTGATTATTGGAAACACGTGGCATGTTATTACGAAGACACATGGTCATATTTTAGTGGATGACTCATCAATGTTGACTGGGCATATTGGAGGTTGATTTGGCAAGTAAAATTTATATTTTATTAATTAATTTCAAAGGGAGGTCGAACCCCTTAAAGCTCCATAATCTTCTCTTTTTATGTTACTTATCAAGTGTATAATGCACTTTTGAATATATCCACCAAAACCTCAAGTATCCCAATGCATGTGGGATAGTATTTTCACCACAAAAGTCGAAATACTTAAGTTGGAAAACGAACAAATCAAGGGCTAAGATTTGCCCAAGACATCTGATCGACAGTGGTTCAGTCACGAACTTTTGAAGGCCATATCTTGAGCTCCGAGTGTCAGAATCGCGTAAATTTTATATCATTGGAAAGGTATTTAAACGAAGAAGATAATGGTACAGGTTATAAGGGCTGAAAGTGGTTGGATGTTTTTCATAAATTTAAATATCATTCAGCTTCATTTTTAATGGATCTACTTGACAACTCATATTCACAAGATCATATCTTGTTATCCTCGGGCGACGGATTTGGGAAAAAATTATATCGCTGAAAAGATAAGATGATGAAGATCACATTTGAAGTGATTTACATGGCTAAAAGGTTGACTATCAGTTCCATAAATTTAAAACACATTCCTCCTCTTTTAAAGGGAAATTAATTAAATTTTGAAAAATAATATTTTATTTAAAAACTTTTATTAAAAAAGGAGAAAAGGACCCATTTGAAATATTTGAATATTAATGATGTAAATTTAATAATGATTTCTTAATGAAGCATTAATTAAAGTAAATATTTAAAGAAGAAAAGTGTACGGGAAATTAAAGAAAAGAAAAAACCATAACTTCTCAAGTAGTTAGAAAAATTGATTTTTAAAGAGAATAAGTGATTCATCAAGGTTTCCATAATCAGAATAATCAGAGGGGTAGGGAAGAAGATCAGAAGAAGAAGAAGGTACATCCATGAATACACAACCAAGCTTCTGATCAACAAAGAAATATTTCCATCTTCTCCACTCTTTCTCTTCTTCTACACCATTTCTCATAGTTTATGCTTGAATCTTTGAATTGGGCACAAGGTTGAGTTCTTCAGTGTTCTTATTGTATTCTTCAAAAGACTTTTCTTATATGATCATGGAGTATTTATAGCCATATAAATGATTGTCAGAGATTTTGTAATGAAGAACATATTTCTCAATAAAACTCCACAAAGAATTGATTCGGGGTTGATTTTGATTGTATCTTGTAACTTTGAGTCTTAAGTATGAGATATTTGAAATCGATCTATCAAATCCTCTTTTGATATTTATAGTAATACTCTTTTAAAATTCTTTGAGATGATCAAATTATTCTCTCCTATTTCTCGTGAAGAAGATATGGATGCATATATATGTTATTAAGAAGATTGTGTATGTGATACTGATCACAAAGAAATTTTGATGTCGAAGCTCTCCTTCAATATTTTCTTATTTTAAAGAGATTTATTGTTGCATATAAATATCAGATCAGGTTATTGAAGAACCACTTGTTTGAAGGAATCCAAGCAATAAAGATCTAGGGTTTGTTGCTTTAGCATTCTCCTAACCCAAGATATCCAATATATATCTTTTATCCAAACAGGACTACCACCTTTATAAAAACACAGGGGGATTTGTATCCTTGTGAGGTTGTCGTTTCAGTCTATGACAGATTCAAATGTCAACAATTGTTCAACCAAAAATCAACGGTGCGGGAAGTCTTATTACTTACAGAATTGAACTGTCTTACGAACTCAAGAGTCCAGTTCCTCAGCACTGCAGTATTGTACCTTTAGGTATTCTCAACAAATATTTCTAACCACTCAATTAAGATAATCAAAAATTCACCAAAGAAAATCTCATGCAGCTTTGTGTACACATACCTTTGCATCCATTGCTCGTCGCTCATCCGAGGGTTTATATTCTCTTTCCAAGAAAAGTCGTGTTCCTTCCTTTCTATCCATTCGGTGATCTCTTTTTTAGTCGACCTCCAAAACATTCCCTCGATCACAGATTTTGGATCCTTGCAACAGAACCATTTGTTGGTGCATGGTTGTAAGACCCTAGGTTCAGTTCATTCCACCAAAAAACCTTGTAGACACCTGCCCTTTCGGCATCACCTACATGCAACTGAAGTCTAACCCGAGGCATCTATTGGGGCTGCAGGAACCAAGTTTCTACAGGGTCAAGGGGATGGGAGGCTATCATCATGTTCATTCCTACTTATCTACCTTGTGCATCCTATTCCTTATCCCTTTTCCCTTGGTTAATTAGTAAACTTTAATTATGCAGCATCATTGTGACATAGATTGAAAAATAAATTATTCACTATAACATTCATATTTATTGTGCATCAATCATCTACTACATATATCTAGATCTAGTTATGCATAAATAGAAAATTCATGAACAATCGCATAAAAAGACATTCGGACACATAATTTAACGTGGTTCACCCAATTCTTGAGCTATGTCCACAATAGTTTGTTTCTTTATCATTCTGTGTGCAATCATCTCAGGCTTGTGCACTGCGCTTACAATAGATACATCACGATATACTTATCCATCATGCTTAGCCACTCTGTAGTGCAAGCCTCTTCTCTGCAAACCTTTTCTAACCTTCCGACATTGATTCTCTCTCACTCTTAGTGTATTCTCTCAACCTCAACCTATCATCAACTCAAATTTCAGCACAACTTCAGTAGCCTATTATACCCGACCCATTACATATTTATACATAGAATTTAAGCCTAAAAAATGTTTAAATATTATAACTTCGAAGAATATTCTACCTAAGAAGGAGTGTTGAATAATATTGCTATATTATATTTGTTAATTAGGCCCTATTGTGCCTTTGTAAAATTCATCCCTATTGTGCCTTAACAATTTAAATGTAAATTAAGAGGATAAAGTGACAGGTCAACCCAGACCTAATTTTAGGATAGTCAGACCACTATTTATAAGGGAGGCCAACGTCTCATGTGTACACTCACTCATGCGCTCTGGAACAAGAGGAAAAAGTGTGCAAGTCTTGGAGGTGTAGTTGTTGAAACTAGGGGTGACGTCAAGGAGGGTTTTGGTCTATCTCTTGGTATATCTTGGTTAAGTGGTGCGCTATTATTTCCTAGTGGAGTAGTGGAAGATCTTCTGCTTTGTTTTTGGTCTATCTATATTGAGGAACTTTTTGTTGGGTTTTCTTCCCCATGAGTGTTTCCCAGAATAATATGTGTGTCTCTATTGTTTCTATGATTGCCTCTCTTTCAGTGATCTTATTTATACAACTAATGTCATAAATGATTGTAATAATACAGAACAACTGTAATTGCTAGTTGTATAAGTAAAACATCAACATGGTATCACAGCAGGTCTGAAAGAGACCAACTCACACTTTATAAGAAGTGGCTAGCTTCAGCACACCCTCTCCAAGATTCAGTTTCAGTATTGCAGTTGTTGCAAAATTAGGGTTTCTGCATAAACCCTAAGTGTGACATTTTCCTTATTTGAGGAGGACGTTGGAGAAAGTAACCACACCTAGGAACTCTCCCTAGGAGGACGCATCTAGTCCCTGCATCAGAATTCCAAAATTTGAAGTTTGATAAATTAGGGTTCCCTCATAAAACCCTAAGTTGTAGTTGCAATTGCAGCTACAGTACCAGTTGCAGTGCCAATTCTTTCATACTAGTTCCTTCATGCCAATGGTTGCACTAGTTGCAGTTGCAGTTACAGTACCAGTTGCAGTTGCAGTATTAGTTGCAGTTGCAGTGCCAGTTCCTTCATACTAGTTCCTTCATGCCAGTTGCAGTGCCAACACCAATTGTAGTACCAGTTGTAGTGAAAGTTTTTGTGAAGTGTTGGGACTGATTTTTATTGTCCTAGTGTGCCTTACCCTACCAAATCTACAGCTACCTTTAAATTACAAGTTGCTACACCTTTGAAGTTTTATAGGTTTGTTATGTATTTCCGTTGTTGTTAGATGGTGCCACTACCTGTCGATATTGTCAGGGGTATGTACTTGCATATGTTTAAATTGTATCATTATTTTTAAATGGTGTTTTCTTGTTATTTAGACAAAAGATCTTTTATCTTGCAAATACCCTTTAATAATAATGATCGAGAGGGATCTCAGATCCAGCACATTCAGAGGAATAATGCACCTCAGGTTTGATCAGTTTAATATGCCTCTATTTGTTATGATCTTATGAACATCTAGGTTGTATTTTGATCTATTGAAGTTATGACTATCATACTAATCATTGGTCAAAATTAAAGTCAAAGTATTAGATTGATTAAAGTTAAGATTATAGAGTTTATTATCTAACCCAGCTTTCTGTCAAGAAAGCATATTATCTTAGTACAGAGGACAAGTTGAAGAAAATACTTGTCATCTTGAATGAAGGAGACTCATAAGAAAAGAAACACACTCATTCTTTAGGACAAGACTCTAGGTTCCAGGTTTGATTGATTAAATTGAAAAGATTCAAATTTACACATATCAAGTTTGATAACTGCTAAACACTATATTTTTTATAGCAATCTTTGAAAAGTTTTATTATTGAATACTTGGTATCATGTGAGCACTATTGAGATAAATGCTTACTATAATCATTTAGTAGATATAACTAGCATCTCCTCTAGGAGAAACTTATCGTTTTGTTTCCAGGTTACCATGGAGGAATGATTGATCACAACACTGGAAGAGTGTTTCTCTCATCCCTTATTATCGTATTTCTTACTTTTTACCCTTGTTTCAGGCAGGTCACAAGTGATATCTCTAAAGGAGCTATTGTGACAATCGTTCTCGCTATTGTTTTTATTATTATTATAAAGAGTGTTATCCTTGTCTATTTTTTCTCCCTTGTTGTTCTTGTTCCGGGCAGGTCACAGGTGATAACCCTGAGGGAGATATAGTGACAAATGCAGGAGGTAATATATTAGATGAGACATGGAGCAGACTATCCAAGTTGTATATATGATCGTATACATCCATGTGCCAAAGAAGAAGAAGAAGAAGAAGCTACTTTTTCTAGATACAGGCCATCTCGTATGGAGACAGATCATGAGGAGAAGAAGGCTACAAAGATGACTGAACAAATCCATTTGGTGTAGTTAATCACTCTTCAGATCATCAGGAAAAGTTAGTAGAGTCAGAAGGGCCTACCCAGAATCAATGCAGTAACCAGAAAGAGACTAGCATGGGTCTATGACACTTTGCAGGATGCAAAGACATATAGCATTGATGAGACATACTAGAGGGAGAAGATGGCTCCAAATATTATATAGACACGGAAGGATTCAAGCTTTAGAAGGAGCATGGAGACTCAAAGTAAGCTTGATATCATAAAGGATCAGATGGGAAAAAGAGGTGTCTTCTAGGACTGACAGACATATGCCATGAGTTAAGAAGACTAGATCGTAGCTTCAGAGACCTCTAGGAGACATGAAATCTCCTAGGAAGAATCCCTTGTTTCAATGATTGAGGAGGAAGCGAGTCAGAAGGACTGGCATATGGATTTTTCATTAAGACCAGAAGGGAAGTCAATGGTGAATTCCAAGATTGATCTAACAGATCAAGCATGTTGCAGATAACAATATGGAGATGTACAAATCCTAATTTGTGTCCAGAGGATTCTCCCAGCAAGAGGGAGAATACTATGACGAGACACTTGCTCCAGTAATCGAAGAAATAGTTCTAGTGTTCGTGAAAACAGTCAGAACAACCATGATTCCGATACAGTATGAGATTCAGAGGGAGCGGTCCCTGTATTTGAGATTAAGTAACCTTCATGAAAGAAGAAAAGCTACCTTCAGTATTAGCCACTCTCAATTTCATATGAAGTTGTTGCCATGGTAGAATAGAGGAGCTCCTCTCAGAGTTTAGCAGCTACAATGAGAATAGAGTAGTCATTCTTAGCGTTATAAATAGCAGCTATAGGTGCAGAGTCTCAGTTCTAGAAGGGACAGTTGCATAAAAAGTAGGGGACATACTCTTAGGCAGTGAGACAAATAGTGTTTTGCAGAAAGCACATAGAACCAACACATTATTTTGTAGATTGATTTGCAACTGAGCAAGTGTACCAGGCTAGTACAATGTGATGTGAAAATTGGGTTTTGAAGTACAGGACATGAAGACTCAAGTCTGCAAGTTGAAGCACGCTCCAAGAGCTTGGTATGGCAGGATGGATAATTTTCTAATGAGCTTGGGCTTTACCAAGAGTAAATATGATCCCAACCTTTACTTCAAGATTGAGAATGATGGAATAGTTATATTACTATTGTATATGGATGACTTATTCTTGACAGATGAAGAAAATCTCATCACAGATTGTAAGAAGAAGTTTGTCGCTGAATTTGAAATGAGGACCTAGATCTGATGCACTATTTCTTAGGTCTTGAAGTATGGCAAAGCCCAGAAGAGATTTTCCTTAGTCAAGGAAAGTATGTTGTGGAAATTCTAAAGAGATTTGACATGATGGACTGTAGAACCATGTCCACTCCTATGGAGATGAATATGAAGTTATTGGTTGATACTTCGTTAGAAATAGTTGATGTTACTCTATACAGACAAATTATTGGTTCGCTGATGTATCTGATGAATACCAAACCAAATATATGCTTTGTTGTGAAACCTTGAGTCAGTATCTAGTGGAGCCCAGATGTTTTCACATTGTAGTTGCAAAGCATGTGATGAGATACCTTAAGGGTACGTTGGACTATGGCCTCTGTTATACTAGAGATTGTGACTTAAGATTGTATGGCTATGTTGATTTAGATTGGGCTGGAAGAGCTTCAGAAAGAAAAAGCACTTCAGGATGTTGTTTCAGTTTGGGGTCAGCCGTGACTTCATGGAAAAGTACGAAGCAATCTGGTATTGCTCTCAATACGATAGAAGCGGATTACATCGCAGCATGCTCCACTAGTTGTGAAGCCATATGGCTTCAGAAGTTATTTATAGTCTATTTTTACCTAGATATGGATGCTACCGCGATATTTTGTGATAACCAGAGTTGCATAAAGATGACAGAGAACAAAGTGTTCCACAATAAGACGAAGCACATTGAGATTCAGTACCACTGTAATCGTGATATGGTATAGAAGGGAGTTTTGAAGCTCCAGTATGTTGGAACGGATGAGTAGGTAGCATATGTGTTGACTAAGCCTATGTATTGTGTGAAGTTTGAGTACTTCTTATACAAGCTTGGTGTAGTTCGAAAGGAATTCCCTCGAAAGGGGGGAGTGATGCTTATGATACTATGGTATCCTGACCACTAGCAGGGCATCTCGTTAGGATTTATATCCTAGTGGATTGATCATCCCTGGACAGATCTCGTAAGGTCCAGATGGACAGTCTATCAGAGTGCCTATGTATGTATATACTTGTTCTGGTCAGTAGTGTGGAAACTTGTTAGGATTTATATCCTAGGGGATTTTATTATCCCTAAATAGATCTCGTAACGTCCGGATGGACGGTCTATCGGAGTGCCCACTGTTGTTGTTGTTGATGATGCTCATGTATCATTATGTTGCCATTGATGTTATTGTTACAGCTTCATGTTGTTGATGTTGATGTCCCAGCTTCATGTTATTGATGATGATGATGTTACTCCAGATCTGCACTGCAGATGATGGCGATGCTTAGTTTCTATTGATGTTGATGATGAGAAAAAACCATGATGATTTATAGATATGACATAAATTGTTCTCGATATTCATGATGATGTCTCCTCCTCTTGATGTTGTATTAAGTCCAGTCAGTTTTTATTGATGTTTTCGGTAGAATACCCTTCTTGTTAAAGGGAAGTGTTGAAATATTGCAAATTTGAAGAATATTCTACCTAAGAAGGAGTGTTGAATCGTATTTTTATATTATATTTGTTAATTAGGCCCTATTCTGCCTTTTTAAAAGTCGACCCTATTGTGCCTCGACAATTTAAATGTAAATTAAGAGAGTAAAGTGACAGGTTGGCCCAGATCTAATTCTAGGTTAGCCATACGACTATTTATAAGGGAGGTCAGTGCCTCATTTGTACACTCACTCATGTGCTCTACAACAAGAGGAAAAAGTGCACAAGTCTTGGAGGAGTATATGTTGCAACTAGGAGTGATGGCAAGGAGGGTTTTGGTCTATCTCTTGGTATCTCTTCATTAAGTGGTGCGTTACTCTTTTATAGTGGAGTAGAGGAGGATCTTCTACTTTGTTTTTGGTCTATCTATATTGAGGAAGTTTTGATGGGTTTTCTTCCCCATGAGGGTTTCCCAGGATAATCTGTGTGTCTCTATTGTTTATGTGATTTCCTCTCTTTCAGTGATCTTATTTATATAACTAATGTGTTAAATGATTGTAATAATAAAGAAGAACCGTAATTGCTAGTTGTATAAGTAAAGCATCAACAAAATCCCTATTCGCTTATCCCCAAAACCCTATGACAACTCATGATGATTCATTACAACTCATGACAACTCAATGTTCGGGCGTGCTTTTCCTGCTTTTGCGCCTACATGTTGCTTTTACATTATCCTTTGTTGTTATTCCTGCTTTTTCGAGTCTATCTGATTTTTCATGCCTAACTAATGTCCTTCCAACTTTTGTGCATGCCCTCAAAACTTAGTTCTTCGAACTGCTTGTCCAACAACCATTATGCAACAAGATAGAAGAAGAATTCAACGGACTAATACATGAGGTCTTCTCATCAAAGACAACATCTCCTATGTAAATAATCTCATATCTGATAGGGCCAAACAATATGTAGGCCTTTGACTCTTAAAAGTAGCTCGTCATGATACAAGCATGACTCTTCACATCTAGTTTCTTCCTTCCATCATCTGGAATATGAGCCCATGCAATGCCTCCAAAGGTTCTAAGGTGTCTAATTAAGGGTTTCCTTCAGCTTCATTTTTCGACTAGATTCATGTCTCATACAACCTTTGTCGGATTCATATTTAACAAATAGTTTGAGCAGTAAACAATTTATGTATAAAACCTAATCGATAGACTTTTGGCCTAAAGAAAGCAACATGCCATTTCAATCATAGTCTGATTCTTTCTTTCAACAATATCGTTATGTTGGGGTGTGTGAGGAACAAATCTATACCAAGAGATACCATCATGTGACAAGTATATTTTATGTTATTTTCTCATGTATTCTCATCCATTATTAGATCTTAAACATTTCACAAGTCGACCATATTGTTTTTCATTAAGGGCCCTAAATTCCTTGAATCTTTGAAAGAGATGGCTCTTATTCTTCAATAAATACGCCCAAGTATACCTGGAAAAGTCATCAATGAATTTTAACACATGCCTTGCACCAACTAGAGATGGTTTTTCTACAAGATATAGGTCACTATGGACAAGTTCCAATTAAGTCTTTGCTCTCCAACATTTCCCTAATTCAAAGTCAGCCCGATGATGCTTTCCAAGCATACATCCTTCACCTAATCTGTAAGGGGGGACAATTACAGGGTAGACAAGCAACCATGCAATGTTCTACCATCAGGTTCAAGTGTTCGAGACATTCATGCCACAATATGCTTTGGTCGTCATAGTTGGATATGAGTGTATTTGGTCCTAGATCTTTCTAGGATGGGTCACAAAACTTATACAATTGATCATTTAGGTCTAAGAAAATATTGATGAAAACTACAAAGTTATTCTTCTTGACCTTCATAACAAACTGATCCGACTAGAAATCTACTTTCTTGTCAGTCTAGGTTAGTTGGGGTACAAACAAAAAATTTCACTTAGATTAGGTTCATGATACGCCAGTGATCACACCATTCTGATGTTCAATCTTTCCACAACTAGCAACAACAAGTTCCTAATCATCAGTTATGGATATTTATTTTTTTACTAGATTCATTTAATGAAGAAAATAGAGAAGCATCCTTAGTCATGTGATGGGTGCAACCATAGTTGACTATCCATTCACTTTGAGAAGTATGAGCATGAAAATCTTGAGAAGCGCTAATAGAAAATGTATATTTATTTGCCTTACCTTCTAAGTTTGAATTTTGAAGTCATTTGATCTTCCATCCAACACATCTCATTGAAGTTTCTTCACATTCTCCTCTAGGTCCTTGGTCTTTTGCCAATAAGCATTCTCCATATATCCCAATTTTCCACAATAGTAGCATATCTTATTTTTTCTACATTTCTTAGTCAAAATATTATCATCATGCTTCTTCTTATCAATATGGTCAGCACCATTGTCTTCCTTCTCTTATCAACCTTTTTCTTTGTAATTATGTTGACGTTTTCACTTTAGCAAATGGGCTCATTGCTTGACCTCAAGTTTCCCTTCATACATCAATTTATCGTGTGACTTAATAGGTAAACCACAAAAGAGTCAAAGGAATAATCCTTACCATCATATTTTTGGGTGTTCCAACTAGCATATAATTTTGAACATAATGCATCATAAGACATCTTCAAATTCATCAAGATCAGTTCAATGAGTTGAACATATTCCTTGGAAAAATATTTTCCACATTCATCCAATTTCAATTGAAGTTCCCACACATGGGATAGACAAACTTCAATTATTTCAAAAGAAATAGAATCCAGAGAGATTGACTCTTTCTCAATCTACATTACCCAATTTTCATTAGTTTTATCAAATAGAGTCATCAACTTCTTCCAAACAACATTTGGGTAGTTGACCATGCTTGTATGAAAGTGAATATCTCTAGAGATGTAGGTCATTATGACTCTTACAACTTCATCCTTCTCATCAATGACAAACTTGTGTTGGTCATCCTTCAGATTTGAAATCATGATCTTTATAAACTACCACAGCGCTTTATTCTTCAACAAAGTTTCCATATCTTGTTCACAAATTCCATAATTGTGACCATTCAAAGCCATAGGCTTTGGCTTGGAACTCATAATGTTGATATACTAATCTAATCACATATTTAATTTGCAAGTAGAAACCTTTACTCAATCTACTAAGACAAATTCAACTCGCCATGAGCTTCAACAACCTCCATAAGACTTGTAGACAATAGGCTAGAGCTCAAACCACGAGCTTTGATACCATGTTGGAAAATCAAATGATTAGGTATATCAAAGAGATATTATTCCAAGATTAAGGTAGTGTCTAAAGACATAGTTACAACACTTGAGCACAATTGAGCATAGCTCAACATACAAAGAAATGTAAGAAACCAAAATATTTTGATACACAACACATATTTTGACATGAATAGATCAACCCATAGGGCTATGTTATATAGCACCAAGATATGATTGGCCCATTAACCCTTGGATTTTGATGCACTCTTTGTGGGTTGTCCCTATCAGCATGATCATGGAGCCATTTATGATGGAGGCTTGAATTAATAAACATTACATTGGAATGGGCAAGCTTTCAAGTTTAAATATGTTGCAAAGATAGTCCCACGACTCCTCATTGGTAATGTAATATTCAAGCAACTGTATCATTAGCAGTGCCCCCATTTATGTGCAGTGTGCACTCTCAATGAAGACACCAAGCCATAGTAGATTCCAGGATCCCTTCAACACATAGTTGAAAAATACAAAGATGTGTTCAAAGAGCATTGAGGCTTACCATCATAGAGAGACATTAGGCATTCTATAGACCTTGTCTCTGGTGGGCCAATACCCAATGCTCCTACCTG
>SNQJ01S0133019.1:0-25729 GCA_010110895.2 Picea sitchensis | reverse complement strand
TCACTGGCATAGCTGGAGGTCTTGCTGTAACTTGCACTCAAGATGCATGAACCAGTGTTGCTATGAATGGATATCTTGGGTTGGGTGTTGAGAGTTATGAGCTGAACAGCTTGTGTCATCATTGTCTTATCTTTTGCTGCAGCTGAAGGGCCCTGCCTTTCTTGCTACAGGGTTTTCTGTTGGTTCTGTGAGATTAGCTTTTTACCAATCTGGTTCACTATACACCATATTATACAGTAGACAGGTATTGGCAAGAGCCTTGACCACACAGATTCCTGACATGCAGTAGCAGAGCAGAACTTAATCTTGATATTTTGCTTTGCCTTTTGGAAGCAAGACCAGGGGATTGTTGACATCAGTGAGTGTAGGGTCTGGGTTTGTTACATTTTTCATGTTATACATGAGTTTTTAAAATACGTATAATATCCCACCCATGAACAGACAAACCTGAATTCTAAAATGCTGCACCTGATCTGCACTTGTATTTGCAAACCCTGGTAACTATGAGAAATACGTACTTTTCATACTTCATTTATGCACTTTACTGTTTGTAGATTTTCACGAGTTCTGCTAACCCACAAATCTGCATTCTCAGGTTTGTAAGGCATTCATGTGCAACTATGCCTCTATGCCATCTCTTAGAACGTGATATTAAGTGTTTTCTCTGGAAAAGTAACATCAGCAAAATGTGTAGAGGTTTGCCACACAAACTTAGAGCCTAAATCAAGAATGTTTGGGGAACTCGATTCAGTTACTTTCATCGAGACTAGTTTAATTCAAGTTTGAGCTCTTTGGAATGCTCACAAGTTCCCACGATTTACCAGAGAAAAATATTTTTCATTTCTGATTGGTTTTCCTTTTGATTACTGCTGTTTAGACCTACTCCATTCTTGCAAGTCTTGAATTGTACACGGTGCTGCGGTTGCGTTACTGAGAGAAAAATAACGACGATTTGGACACTTTTGATTCTTTGGGCCTACTCCATTCTTGCAAGTCTCGAATGTTCTGTCTTCTCAAGATTAATTTTGTCTTCCATCTCTTGGTCCAAATTCAGTTGCCCTGTATTTGTTCTTTTTTGAACAACAATCGCTTCTACCTAATGCTTTTTTTAATCCGTGGGGAGCTATCAACCACAACTTCACATTATCAGGGGCCGTAAAATCCATTTAACAGGAGGGGCTGTCAAACTCGGGAAACTATACACATGATCAGGGTCACTATATAAAAGATGGGTAATAAACTACTAACAAATTAGTTATCCATAGAGAAACACCTGGCACGACCTTTCAACCCTCTGTGCATCTTTTGCTCAGTGTCTTTTGTGGTTTAATGGTATGCCTCTAACCATCTTAATTCTACTAAATTATTTTTGCCTCCAGTGAATAACTTATTTCATTTGTAACAACAACAAAGAGCATTTCCCCAATCCAGCTCCAATAAGCACTAGTTTTGGTTAAACATGTTTAAACACCGATGGGTCCGGTCCATATGGCTTTACTCATAATTCTCATTCACACAATTTAAGAAGACAACTTAGGGGCCAAAAACCAGAAGTAGCTCTTCAATATTATTTTTTCCCTTCTGAATGAAAGCAATCTAATGCTACTTGGGAAGCGGTTTGATACGATGCATTTTGCTTCAGAACGGTGATTTTATTGGTTGTTGAAACAGCGGTTCTTTGAATCTCATAGGCCTGCAGTACCCTTCCAGATTTTGTTTCAAGGTAATGTTCTTTTTGATTTTAGCCAACTATATGGGCTTCACGGGAACCATATTTACGGAGACATCTGGGTAAGTCCACACTAAAACTTATTCTTGAATATGGTGATCTGAATACCTAAGTAAATTTTTCCCACCAAAGAAATTTTTCTGATGGGTTTTGATATAAAGATGGCCACCCATCGAGATCTAAAATCCTCCTCTTAAAAGAAAATGTGAGTGTTTTGGATCGTCTTGTAAGTTTGGAATCAAGTTTAGCACAACCTGCTGATGTTGAGCTAAATGAATTCTCGGAAACCACCTTTTAGTGTTTTCGAGCTTCTAAATAAAAGGCTGGCTAGTAGCTTCTCTGTCTTCTCATCGGAGTCCATACCCCATTCCCAAACGTTCAGAGTGAATTTTTACTTTTCTTTGTATTGTTTAATGGTCTTGTTTTTTCCGGACATGTCTTATGAATATTCTATGCTTGGTAGGAATTTTTCATTTTATATTATTTACCTCTTACGGGTTTTTCGCTTTGGCTTCTAGATCAATTTGAAATTTCCATTGTGGAATATTTATTGAGATGTCAAACAGATGGGAAGAAAAGAATCAAGAAATGATCCATCATCATATTTTCAAAGACCTAAATCCAAGGATCGTTTCTCTTCATGCGCTGAACTCTTTTGACAACCTATCACTGAAAGAGATTTCAAATCTTGTGAGAATGCATCTAATGTCAAAATAATAGATAAGGAAATATGTTTCTCCATTGATCAAAGTGAGATAAATGCATTTCTGCCCGAGGAAATTGGTATTTGATCTCAAGTAATAGAAATATTTCATTGGAAGGAACACGGCAAATTTGGAAAAGATAAAAGACCAATGGGACCATGGGGAGGCTTTAGCGAAGTTGGGTCTCAAAATTTCCATTATTGATCAATTACCTCCATAAAATGAGAAAGATAAACCAAAGGTTATATGCAATATATGTAGTTTCTGGAAACATGTAGATGAAATTCTGGATGAGTTGAATACAATTAGGGAAGCATCTTGAAGGTGTATGAAAAAAAATTATAGATGGCGAGGAGAAATCTATTGTGAGTTAAAATCGAGGGAATGTCGACATGTAAAATATGCTAATGAATATAATGCATATTTAATAAACAGGCAAAACTGAGAGGCGGTGGAGGAACCATCACATCTCTATTCAAAAGGCGATGGAAAGAATTTGTTATCCAAGACAATACAATTAAGCAGCGTATTTCGTGTCTTATCAAGAGTCCTATGGCCAGTTATCAGGATTACATGAAATATATGCTTCTTCAAATTCTAAACTTTCCATCTTCTCATTGTTATTTCCCAACGAGTGGTTGGGGAATGGGCAAAATATCTAGCTCCAGTAGAAAAGGATGATGAGAGAGATTTTAAATTTAGGTTTGTGTCATTGTCTTTGGATGGGGTTACAACTATTGATAACACTCATGGATTTGCATGAGTATTTATATGGTTAATGACCATATTAGGCATTCCCATCTACTTGGGGTTCATAAAATGGTGGAGAATTCTAATTTGAAAAGTATTTATAGACTTGTTCGTAATAGGTTTTAGAAGGAAAGTGATGGAGTATGGATCCCTTTAATGATGTAAAAAGTTTGGTAGTGTTGGGCCGGTTAGGTCGATGAAATACAAGGACAAAGGGGTAGCTTTGTGTTAGACTACAACTATGAACTTCACCGTATATGTTGAGTACTCATTGTAAACAAGCGGATGAATACTGCATTTAAAATAGTAAGCAAGTTTCCATGGGTTTCAAAAGTTGAAGATCTTGAGAGGCTTATGCATATTTTTCGTAGTCCCAAACGATTTTGGAGTTTAAAAAATTCATGTGGTGTTTCACGATAGAAACAAGCCTATTCGCGGGATGTTGTTCGAATGGGGTCATTGAATGAAAGGACCAGCTCAAAGATTATTTTGTGAGTACCGGTCCTTGGTAGGGTTGATGTATGAACATCGCTTCAGTTTAGATAAAGCTCAAGATCTTCTCTTTCGACTAGCCACGACATGAGGCATTTATTAACATTGGTTGGAATTCTTTTTATGCTAGATGAAATGAATGTCGTCGTGAAAATCTCAAAGAATGCTTCGTGCCATATTACTGAGAATACATAAAATGCAAGAAAAATTTGCATACCTTTCATTGGATAATTTGGCCTCTGATACGAGTCTTCCTTGGATTACGGTTTACAAATTGGACTTCGATCATTGATATAGAAAATACGAAAATTATTTGAAGTTTGATGAAAAAGGGGATACTATGTATGGAAGTGCATTTGAACATGGACACTTTTATTTATATTGATAGAACAGACGAACCACCAAAAGCAGCAGCTTGTCAAAGAGACCCTATTACGACAATGTTGTCATTTTGATTGAGACACAACAGTAGAAATTGCAAAGTCGGTATCATTTGGAGACGTAAGAAAACGCGATTCTCGAGATGAATTGTTTGGAGGCTATGTATGCGTGGTGCTACTGAATATTGGAGACAATTAAAATGTCAACTATTTAAAAGCATTGACTTTGTAGCACAAAGAACAATACTTTTAATTGGACCGCTTTGCAGAAAGGCCGAGGTTTTATGGAGAACAAGTTGAAGAACTGCTGGATCAATCAAATTTGTTTCCAACAAACCCTGCTTTCCTTCAAACAATATGGAATCAATTTACCGCGCACAGAATCCTCTAGAATATGATTGCAGCCAGCAGTTATGGACTATTTAGGTTACTATGCCCAATACCACGGAAAACATGTCAGAATGGCTAAATTAATAGTTTTGTCAAACCATGATTTTGGGATGAGTGGAGGATGAGAGAATGTTTAATGAATTGTCATTTTTTAAGTCAAAGATGAAGAACAAGCTTGATAAACATATATCCATATGTTTACAGATTATGTAACAAAAGTATGACATTTCCAATTTTCCTTATGAAAGAGCACTAGCTCTTTGGCGATCAGATGTGATAGAAGGGAGAAACAGCCTCAACAAGTTTCCTCTAATGAACGATACGGAACATTCACTGGAGGCTCATAATATTCCATGTCTGGAGGTCCAATTGAGTGAAGAAAATGAACACCAAGATGAGAAGCCAGGAAATTGATATACCACAGCATTTGATCTAATCCAGTATATATGAGGGTAGATTTGTAGATTAAAACACTGTCAATTTTGGTGACTTTGCTATAACAGATGCAGTGATGAACTATAGTGGACATGGTGAAATGTTGTGTGTGAAAAATCTTGGTGTCAATTTTGGTCGATTTACTACAACAGATGCAGTGAATTGTTTTGTGAAGTCCATTTGTAGTTTGAAAAACTTGTTATTTGATTTGATTATGTAGTAGATGTGGTGAAAGGCATCATTGAAGTCCATTTGTAGATTGAAACACACATTTTAGTGGAACCCTATGAATTGGAATATGCAAAATGCTCTTTGTTAATTTTGGTTAACTTTATTGTGCCAGACATGGTGAAATGTTATGTGAAGTCCATTTGTGGATTGAAAAACTTGTTATTAATTGTAGAAGATGTGGTGGGAAATGTTGTGATATAGAGATCCATTTGTAGATGGAAACACCTTTTGTTTAATTAGCCTATGATAACTATTATTTGTAGAACTATAGCAGACATGGTGAAAAATGCTGGTGTCAATTTTGGTCAACTTTACTGTAGTAGATGTAGTGAATGTTGATGTTGGGTGACTTTATTGTGGCAGAGTAGTGAATGTTGACAATGTTGTGAACTCCATTTGTAGATTGAAACACATTTTGCATTGGCCTATACAAAATGCTCTTTGTCAATTTTGGTGGAAACTGCTGTGGTAGATGTGGGTGAAATGTTGTGTGAAGTCCATTTGTTTGCTAACACCATAGCCAATATTTTACAAGATTTTATAATTCGATGAAAGATTAAGCCAATATTTTACAAGATTTTATAATTCGATTGAAGTAAGCCAATATTTTACAAGATTATATAATTGACTAAAATATTCGTAAAAATTATATATACATTTTATATTATTATTAAAATAGCCCTCAATTTTCCTACTATGTGTCATGGGGATTCACCCATTTATTATACATATAAATTTGGGGGTTCTTAAAATCACCCTGCATTCAACATGCTTGTCCAGCTAAAGCACTCTTCAACTCAAACATGCCATTTGAAGCATGTTTTGGCTATTTATTAAAGTCTCCTTCTAGATTTATCTTTTGGGAGGGATATTGCTGTCGTTGGTCAGTATGACATTGATAGGCCAGAAAATTTCATTGAACAAATTAGGTCGATACATCAAATGGTACAAAATAGGTTGGAAAGAGTCAAGCCAGAGTATAAGACAAGACACTTGATGTCGATGTTGATCATAGTTTCAAGTTGGAGATGAAGTTTGGCTTTACATTAGTAGGAGGCTTAAAGGAGAAGGTGCTTGAAACCAATTCGATATGGTGCTTTTAAGATTCTTGACAAGATTGGTAACAATGCTGGAACGTTGCCTCCTTATATGCAAATGAATGTAGTTGTTAATGTTGAGAAATTGAAATTGTATGAGCCTCTCCTTTGATTGATGATCCAAGGAGAACATGTTGATTCCTTCTATAGATGATTTCTCCCAAGAATACCTTACAGAACTGCATGAAGACACAATCCCTTGGAGAATGAGAACTTCAAAGCAGGGAAATGTGGAGTATTTGAGAGTTGGTCTTGAGCCTAAATCCAAGCAAAGACAATTGGATTGAGGTTGGAAGGGTGTGGGAAATTTACCCTCATATTCAAATAGAATGAAAATAGTCTTTTAGAGGTCCAAAGCTTTCAATGGGAGGTGTGATCCGAGGGGGATCAAATTTTGCTCAAAATTCGAAGTGCTCGGAATCGATTCAAATTGAATCGGAGCATAGGCATCATCTTCACGAACCCAATGCAACTCGTTTGGGTTCAAGCGGACGTCATATGAGAGATATATCACATTGATTACGATTTCAAAGCGACAAGCAACAAAAAAAATGTGTTGGCTGCCTTGATCCGTGCTACCGGTTCGATACTGGATCTTTGTACGTGTGAATATACATGTATGACACATGGAATATGTGTTGGTAGTCGTGTGGATGAGTGATTGTAAAGCGTGTGACGTGTTTGTTGGCATTGAATGGGATGGCGACATGTGGCCCCAATCAATGGCCACCACGTGACACCTGGACAGTGGTTTAAAACTTTGGCTAGCCAGTCGGCGAATCGTGTGACCTCCGGGGTATGGCTTTGGGAAGAGCCACCCAACCGGTGAGGAACTATAGTGGTTCTTACAATATATGGTTTCATTTATATTTATGTTACCAGTAATGGTTTTGGAATAAAGGCAACGAGGCAGGGCTAAGCCCCAACCCGATCCATATAATATATATATGTGACTACCCACTCATGGTTCAAATGGAGCCATAACACATATAATCGGTGGTCCATAACACATATAACCGATGGGCCATAGCACATATAACCGATGGTCCATAAACATATGACCGATGGTCAATGTATTGCATGGGAGTTTTATTACCAACGGTTATGAAATTGTGCCGACACTTGTCGCTCTGTCATTTGTTTTGGGACTTGGCCCTTTTTATATATACGCGTGGTCATATGGTGTCCCATGTGCCCATGGACTTGGCTCTTAGGGGATAGCGCATAACCGTCCTACAGTTCACAAAGTTGGCGCAGTTGTGCCCAATGCTGGGTTTTCACGCTACTTACTGCGTGTGAGCCAGGTTCAAACAAAAAAGGGTGCAATTTGTAGATGCAAAGACATCAAGCTTGAAGGGGAGACTTCACGGAAGCCTATCTTCTTCATTTTTGGTAAGCGAGGTCTTTGAAAAATCTTAACTGGGTTTTGGGCGTTAAAGCCAATGGAGCCATCTTTTCATTTGAGCATTGTAAAGCACACATTTGAACTTTGAGCAAATAATACAAAGATCCATTGCGGAAATTTGGACTAGGAGATGTAGCCCAAAGAGGGTGAACTCCTTTATCATTTTTATTGATATGTGTTTTACTGTTCTTTATTTGTTGTTGTTTATAGCCATCTTGAATGTAATTTCTGCCAGAAATTGTGTTTGCAAAATTGATCCATTGCATTTGAACACATAAATTAAAACTACGAAATATTTCAAGAATAAAAGTCTTCTTCATTTTAGATCACTCTCTCTCACCATACCCCTCTCTTTCTCTCCCCACTCTCCCTTTCTCTATTTTTCCTCTCCCCCTCACACCTTTGTTTCTTCCTCTCCACCCCCTCCGTATTTCACTCTCGACTCTCCTGCTCACACTATAGAAAGTTTTGGTACATGTAAATAATAAGTAGCCTTGACCTAGAAATGTCCAGACCTAGAGATGGCATGGCATGGAAGACCTAGGCCTAGAGCTATACCTAGACCATGACCATGACATAAACCATATTATATGACCTAGACATATATGATGACCATGACATAGTCCATGACATAGACCCTATATAGTTAGACCTAGATCGTGACATACACCTAGACCATGACCCTGAGGCCTAGGCCTTGACCTAGAACTATACAGCGGTCCTAATTGCATGTGCCACTCTTGTTAAAGGCCCCACAACCCTTACACCCACATCTTGCTATAACCATTGATCTATGCTTTAAAAAACTTTCAATCCCCTAATAATCCCTTAGGTTTAGGTAGAAGCTCATCCTTTCCTAGCAGGGAAGTGTTTGCTGATACCACAGAATGTATATTCTTTATTGCACATGGTGTTCTTGGGAGTGAAAGTTTATGTACCAAACAAACTCCTCAACCTCTTCTATCTCAAAGGGAAGGGAATGGCATGGCATGGAAAAGTCAAAATAGTAATGCATGGCATGGAATGACAGCAAATGCAAGAAGAGAAGGCACATAAAATCGAGGTGCATGGAAATGATGTTGTTAAAATGAAAAATGGTAGGGATGGGACATGGAGTGTGGGATGGAAATTTTTGTTCCTAAAATAAAAATTAAATTAATTTGAAGTTCAATGAGTGGGTGACAAAAGGACTTAAAGAAATAGTGTGAGATAAGAGAGAAAATAATAGGCGGAGAGAGAGGAGATAAGAGTGTTGGTTCTATGGTCTGGGAGAAAGAGAGGAAAAAGACAACTGAACATAGAGGAGGATAAAATGTTGGTTCACTACTGATTGGGTGGAGGTAGGTAAGGTATCATAATTTGTTTTATTTCTTGATAAAATATTTTACTAGGAATATGAGTGAGTTATTTTTTATTATTTCATTCGTAGACGTCAAAGAAATCCAAATATATTTTAAAGGTGAGGCATGGCTCACAACAAATAAATAATATGTGAAACAAAGAAATGTAGCATTTCCTGTAAGGTCAGTGTTAATTTTTCTTATAGCTTCAATTGAGTACTTATACAAATTTACTTATGAACATGACCATGACCCTAGACCATGAACTAGACCTATACCATGATCTAAATCATGACTAGACCATGACCTAGACCCCCTAGCTCCATCTAATCCTAGGCATAACCTATACTCTACCCCTAAACCCCTCCACATCCAAGCCCTAATTGCTTGGTATGCCTATACCTCTTGTTTTAAAATGATATTTTTATTGGATATGCATGTACCTCTTGTTTAATAATGATTTCACATGGTTTAATTATTATTATGGTACATTGAGTCTACTTTTTGATTTTAATATAAGCATAATATTTTAGTGGATTCAATATTTTTATATGGAATATTTATCCTTCTTTGAATGTTTTCTTAATTCATTTTAAATGGTTTATCTTTCACATTTCTTACTTTTTCGGTGATTTCCTTCGATTTAATTTTCCACGTTTTCTCATGTCTCTGGGATTTCCCATTGTTTGACTTTATATTATAAAAAATCCATGATTGAGATTTTTCTTATGATATTGGCATAGATTATGTGTTACTAGAAAACTTATCTATTTGTACATTATTCAATATTAGATTGTTGTCATTGGCTATTTACAACTTGGTAATGAGCGTAAAAGGTTAAATTTCCTTTATTTTGTATTGTTCTCAATGAGTGTTCAACATGCCCCTAGATTATGTATGGAAACACGCCCATCTATATGTACTCTCTCTCTCTACACCCCTTCCTCCCTCCCTATCTCCCCATCCCACTCCTACTATCTCTCATCCTCTCTCTCCTATGTCTACCATCTCTCCCACTCTCTCTCTCTAGCATCCCCTCTTGGTCTTCCCTCTCCCACCCTCTCACATATCAAACAATCCACTTATCTACCCACTTCTCTCTTTTCTTCTATCTAACCCAGCTTCCCTCTCCCCCCCTTCCCTCTCACCTCTCTCCTACCCCCTTCTCTGTCTCCCTCCCTCCTCTCACACCTCTCTTTGTCCTTCCCCTCTCCCCCTCTCACACTCTCTTTCCTTCCTCTCTCTCCACCCCTCTCTCTACATGCACAATGAAATGACCTTGACTTAGACATGTTAATACCTAAACTTAGACCTAGACATATCAAGTCCTAGACATGGAAATACCTAGAAAATGACCTAGACATGGAAAAACTAGACCATGACCCACAGACTATGACCTAGAACTATCATTGACCATGAATTAGACATGACATCATGAATTCTAGAGATATATCTGGGAGACTGGAGCCGTGACCTAGACCATGACATAGAGATATATGTAGACTTAGACCATGACCTAGACCTATACATGACCATGACTTAGACCATGACCTAGAAACATACAACGACCATGAGGCAACTAGACCCCCTAACTCCATCTAATCTTAGTAATAACCTATAATCGACCCTTAACCTAATACACACTTGATCGCTAACAACAATATGCATATACCTATTGTTAAAATCCACACAACCCTTGCACCCACATAAACCACATATTGGTCCTCTAACCAATTACCATTGCTCTATCCTTGCAAACACTTTCAATCCTAAACCCTTAGGTCCTAGTTGTCCCCAAAAACCTATACATGTTGTTTATAAAGATGTTTTATCTATAATGAAATGTTATATATACATTAAGAGGAATGCCGTGCTCTGTGACTTGAAATCCTTGTTATTGTTGCTCATCCATGCCCAGTAGGAATGTGTGTGCATTCCTATAATGCACACTTGTTTTAGTGTGCACGCATTATATGAATGTGCACACATTCTTATTCAGGACATTTTATGCTGAAAATCACACTCCTCCACCTCATCTATCTCAAAAACACGAACAACAATTACCTGACATATACATGCAAAAATAGCAACAAACACCTTACATGTTTTTGTTCTTTGTCTTATTGATTTTTAATTAATAGGCAATTTTGTGCTATTGCAAAACAATTGTGGGAAGAATTGAAAGACAAATTGTCCAAGTGGAATTAAAATTTGTTGGTTGTGTCTTCTTGTGGAATAGAAAGACAAATTTTCCAATAGGAATTGTTAGTTGTGTCTTCTTGTTAAATACCAAGACATGTGAAACCAATTGGGTTGTTAGTTAATGTATTCTTGTATAATACTAAAGACAAATTTGTCAATTAGAATTGGAATTGATAGTTGTCTTCTTGTGTAATGCCAATACAAATTCATCCAATTGGAATTAAAATTATTAGTTATGTCTTCTTTTGTAATACAAAAAATTTATCAATTTAGATTAGGTCTAGTTGTGTCTTATTCTGTAATACCAAGGAAAAAATTGTCCAATTAGAATTGGAATTGTCAGTTGTGCCTTCTTGTGGCAATACCAAGAGAAAAATTTGTGAATTGCAGGTTTCTTTGAGCCAATTTTTCTCTTTAAATATGGAAACCTATGGAATATAGAAATAATGTCCTAGAGGAAAGAGAAACCCATAGAAAAAGTAGAAGAAGAAAGAAAAAGGGAAAATTTTATGTATGTCAAGGGGTATATGTGGGATCCTCAAGCCATCCTAGGGATGGGTTGTAACTTTTTCACAGGAGAATAAAATAAAAAAACAAAGCAACATAAAAGAGTTTTTTAAGCTCCTAAGCCTCTGTTCGGCCAATTCCCATGTGACAACACTAACCCCAATCACCCGACTGGTGTTGTAGAGAGAGACCTCTTGTTCAGAATTTACTATACTCATTGAGAAAAACCCTAAATTGAGATCCTCCAATAGAAGCCTTATTTTCACAGGCAACAAAATGGCAGTGGGCATTTTGCACTAGTTGAAACCTGATGTCCTAGATCTAATGCAACCGATGGATCATCCATCCGAGTCCTATTTTTTTACTCAGAGTTGCAACTCACCTCCTCAAGCAATCCAATGACATGTTGGCAATATAACTATATATAAACCATGACCATGACATAGAGCTATACCACAAGACCCTAAACCACGGCCTAGACCTACACCCCCTAAAACCACCATGACCTATACCATGATCTATACCATGGAAAGAAAAGGTATGACAAGACTTGAGGCATTGTGAGGCTTGTTTCTGGATTAGGTGCAAATTGTATGGAAATGTGAGAAAAGAAGTCAAGGCAAGGAAGAATAGAAGAAAAAGACACAACACCAGCCCTAAGAAAATCAGACATGGCAAAGGGAAAGTGAAGAGGTATATGTCTGGGTCTAAGAGTCTCATGCTATATCTTGTTATAAAAAATTATTGAGTTGAAAGATTAATTTTTTATTTCTTTGATTTAGGCCAGGTATGTGAAATTATGTTCTTTTTCATGTAATAAAAAAGAAATCATGGATCAATAATATAATGAGACTACACCACAAGGATGAAACATAAGCCCTGTGGTGCCACCTTCTATGTCTATTAATTGTGAACAATCCATGTTTCACAGCTATATGAATAATACCTAAGATTTATGAATAAAAGAGATTATGTTATGACATTGAAATTCTCATGCAAGTATTTTTATCTATGATAGATGGGATAACAAGTTGTGGAATTAAATTTAAGTAGGTCCAACTTTGATTGTAATTTTTAGGTATAAAACTTGTTCATTTAGTACAAACATTATTTTTAAAGAAAAAAAAAAGAATTATGATACATGGAAACATGGAAAGGAGCCGAGCAGACAGAGCATGGCATGGCATGACATGGAATAGGAAGGAAATTAATGGCTTGGAAAGGCATGGCACGAAAAGAAAAGTTATATCATGGCATCACTTTTGAAAAAAGGCAGCTGGAAAGGGAAATACATGGCATAGCATGGGATGACATCCTACAAAATAAGACAAGGTAAGGCAATGAATGGAATGGAATGGTATGACAAGGAAGACAATGCAAGGAATGACATGGAATGTCATGGAAAAACAATCCATGGCATGGAATTTCAAGGCAATGCATGGCATGGAAATGTAAGGCATGACATGATAGGAAGGGAATGGGATGACATGGAAAGGAAAGGCATGGCAAATGAAAGAAAGGAATGACAAAGGTAAGGATAGACATGGCATGACATGGCATGGAAAAGGTAAGGCATGGTATGGCAAGGCAAGACATGTAAAACAAAAGGAGAAAAGGAAACAAGGCAAAAGGCATGACATAGAAAAGGTAAGGAAATGAAAGGAATGTGTAGCATGGTATGAAAGAAAAGAAAGAATGTAGCAAGTATTCTAGGAGCTTTGCATGGAAATACATGACATCATATGGAAAGGAAAGACAAGACATGGGAATGTCAAGGAAAGGTATGTCATTGGACGGCATGGATTTACAGACAAGGGAGAAATGGAAGGGTATGGAATGGCATGGCATGGAAAGGAAGGCATGTCATGACATGGAAATGAAAGGCAATGCAGGTCATGGCATGGCATGCCATGGAATGAAGGAGATAGAGCATGGCATGGAAAGGCAAGGTATTGCATGGCATGTCATGTCATGGCATAGGAAATGAAGAGCATGGCATGGAAAGGAAAATAAAAGCATGGTATGCCATGTCTCTCATGGAAAGGAAAGGCATTGAAAAATAAGACAAAGAAACCTGCAAAGGCATGGCTGACTTGTATGCTATAGAAGGCAAAGGTATGGCATGGAAAGTCATGACATAGCAAGGAAATGCAAGGCATGGCATGGGATGGCATGATATAGCAAGTCAAGGCATGGCATGGAAATGAAAGGAATGGAAAGACATAGCATGGAAGGGAAAGGTGTGACATGGCATAGCATGGAAAGGAAAGACATGCTTATGGCATGTAGCATGGAAGAAGGTAATGGAATGTATTGACAAGGCAAGAAAGGGCATGTAAATTCAAGGCAAGGAAACACAACACAAATCTTGGCAAGGCAAAGCAAGGCATGACATGGAAAGGCATTTTATGGCATGGAGAAAGGAAATGAAATCTAGGAATGGAATGGAATTTCATGGAAGGAAAGAACATGGAAGGGAATTGAAAGGCATGGCATGTAAGAGGCATGGCGCAAGTCAAAATAGAAAAGCATAGCATGTGGCATGGCATGGTATGTCATGGAAAGAGGCAATGCAAGGAGCATGGCATGGAAAGGAAAGGGAAGGCATAGCATGGAAAAGAATGACATGGAATGAAAAGATAAGGTAATACAAGACATGTCATGGCATGGAAGCTGAGCATTGCATGGAAAGGAAAAAAAAACGTCATTGGATGGAAAAGGAAATTTGTGATATAAAGTTAATTCCTTATGTCCCTAGAAAAATGATTTTTATTTCTTGGGATGATAAATGTTCCTTTTTTTGTGAATCTTGTTTCATTGCAATCCCACATTTGATTTGAATTTTTCCTTGCACTTAATGTTATGGAAAGATATATATTTGTTGTTGTATATAGGTTAAAATGAGGAGTTACATGGAAGGAGCAATGCAAGGGCGACTAGTCTATTTTAGGTCCTTGGTTGTGTTCTGGGGATTTTTTAATTGTAACTAATATATTTTAGAAGGTTATGTTGAGGGTCCTAATCCCTTTAACTCTCCAATGGAACCTGAAACACATATAGAATTGAATTAGACTCTTAGCGTTTAATTGTGGAATTGGTTCTCGAGATCTTGCGATCCGATCAAATTAATTGGCTTGTATGTTCCTCTTGTGAAGGTTCTCCGTCAGTTCGGACGTTCTCTTTTATTTTCTCTTAGATTGGGACGACATAAGATGGAAAGTCATTATAAACCAACTAGGTAACAAAGTGGGAACAAATTAAACTTCTATTGGAGGAGGTTGAGCTTGGGATAACCTTTCACTCTAACATACAAAATAATGTTTCTCTACCACAGGCCTAGTAATAATACATTAATAACGTGTTGGTATTCAATCATACGAGGCCGAGATCACAATTTATGTGGAGAAACATGCATGCGATAAATGATGGTAAGAAAAATAATTCCCTCAAATCTAATCATCGATCATCATAACACAGCGATTTTCTTCATCATTAAAGAAAACAATGGCAAAATGCATCAGATAACTTATCAAAAGATTTAGTAGTTCTTACTCGTTACAACATACATTAATGAGATGAAATAAAGAAGTAATTCATATCTACATCCAATCATACATGCTTTTTATGAAAAAACACAAACTTGTCTCTAGTCCCAAAATGACTTTTCAATTAAAGGCATCTCCGAAATATTTCTTAACAAAAAAATGAGGTCTTTTCAACAGCGGAGTCAACCTCATAATCGGTCAATGCTCTTATTTATAACATAAAAATTAACTAAAAATAACAATTATAGTGCAGCTAAGTAAAACAAACTTCGCCCACATGGCGCTTTCTTCTTTTAGTCTTCAAAATTCATCTAATGGTTTCATTTGAGCGGATGAATCTTCTCGTACTCTGACTACTTGATGAAGAGATCTTCACATGTTTTTTCATATGGAAACCTGTGCTGATACATCGGAGCTTAGATGACCTCTTTTATCTCTATTTCTTGTTCCTTGTACTTGATTATATTGACAGTTAAGAATTGTAGGTCTGCGAGAGATTTTATTGGGTGTTCCATGAACTGTTTTACTTGACCTTGCACCATGTTCACCACCTTTGTTATCTCATATTACGATGAGTATTGTTTGGTATGTAATTTGACGATATCGCGCAAGTTGACAAAGTCATTGGGTGTGTCGAATTATGGAAGGCCGATGTCTCTCATCACCCGGTTGAACTTGGTCTAATTATTTTCTCACTTGAACCACTTTTATTGGATCTCCCGATGAGTCTCTTAGGCCATTCTCACCCAGAGTGATTTCTTTATGCGGTTGACTCTACTATCTCTAAGTACCCGAATGCCATTCTCTTCGGTGTCTCTTAACTATTGTAGCACTATCTGAGATATGATTGGGTGCTCTGTGAGCCCCATTGTGTGCTTGTCTTGCCACCCTGTATGCTTCACCTTTTTATGACCATGGTAGGTCATGTTCGATATAATTTGTGATGTCGCTGGAATCCTAAAGTCATCGGTGTGTTGAATTGGAAGGCCCGATGTCGATGTTTCTCGGTTGACCTTGGTCCAATTCTTTTCGCACTTGTCCCACTTTTCTTGGATCTCCCTATGAGGCTCTTGGGCCATTCTCACCTAGTATTCAACCGATTTATTTATGCGGTCGATTCTACTATCTCTGAGTACCCAAATGCCATTATCTTTGGCCTCTCAGCCCTACTGAGCGATGATGTAGTCGATCCTTTCCACGACTTGGTGCACTTTCTCATACCAACTCTCCATATATTTACGGTAGCCGGTTGCCATGAGGTGTCTTCTTAATTTTCGACTATTCTTGCGGGTGAGCGGATGTTGCTCATTTACCAAATTTATTATAGGTTTCTGAGTTTCGTTCCTCGGAGCGGCTACTGACTTGTGTGGTGTCTTGGTAATAATTTTCCAAATGGCATAGATGTTCCTAACTCTTCAGGGCAATGGTCAATTCCTCTTCATCCCCTTTTTTTCTCTATCTCTGATTAATCATTTGAGATTGCCATCCACAATAGATAAGTTTGGATGTTTTGGAATGCTTTGTATTTATCAAATTTTCCTCCCCGGTGATGTGGATGGAGCGATCTAGAGTGATCCTCCTTTTCTTGGTGGTTCTCTCAATGATATCTTTTCTTTTATGATCCTTAAAGATGTACGGTATGTATGTTGGCTACTTCATCCATGGGTTCAGGGATTTGTTGATCCCCCCAGGTGAGTGTATATCCTACACTCTTGATGGTATATATTTCTTCAAGGCTGGGTTCTTGAACTTCCTCCTATTGTTTAGAGGCTCGACTGTTGTACTCATGAGGTTGATTATTGGTTGAAATTGAAGCATCATGGGTAGGATTGGTACTTACTTGATCATTGATCATTGAGACACCAATTTCATTTGTGGAGATTCTTCCTTTTGGTCGCTCGATCCTAGCTCGTCCTTCGGACTATCCACTTGGGTCTCCGATGCATTATGACTGAGTGTATAATACACTCTTGACTTCTTGTTCATTATGTGGAACCCCCCTGAGTTTGGGTATCAAGAACAGGGGAAGATGTCTTATCAGGTCCCTTTTCCTCTTCGACATGCACAGGGGTCACAAGGGATACCTCTGGTCCCTCATCATCATCATAGATTTTTATTGATTCCCGCGAGGAGGATCTAGTACTTGTTCCATGATACCTCAACCTAACTATCTCTGGCTGATCTGAAACACCCACCGGTGATACAGCCTACAACGTTGTAATTTTAGGGTCATCTAACCCGACGAATTCATCAATGTCTATTAGTTCAGGGTCGCTTGGGCCTATATGGCTTTCATTGGGGTTGTCAGCAGGGGACCCTGTCATACCTGTGAGGTCCGAGTCATCTTGTAGCTGATCAATTATCCTTTGCACTTGTTCTATCATGAGTAACCCCCTCTCCCGTGCGTCCTGAGTCATAGGGAAACCTCTATATTGCATTGGGGCTACCAGGGGGACCTCGCTACTTAGACCACTATCATTTCTTCTCTGGCTCTAAGGGCCTCTTGAGATGATTATTCTAGGATTGTCGCATGTTAATCTAGGCTCAAATATTTGAACCTTGTCATTTTGGGGTTGGTCATCCTTTCCACCACTTCATCCTAGTCTTGGGCATTTTACGTGAAGACTTCATCTTCAAATTTGTCATGGGCGTATGGCCAACAGGATGACACTTGAGAAGAATGTTTCAATACTAGAGCCTTTGGGTCGGGCTTGTAGAATTTGTCTGTCTAGAATCATAATTCTAATTAGCTCAACCCTTCTTGTTTGGCATGAGCAGTTGTCGCGCCACCATGTAGAATCCTACATGGAAACCATAGGGTATAAATGCTTGTTTTTTATCCTTGATTAGGGTGGAGTTATAGCCTTTCAGTATGGTTTGGTAGCATATTTCTCCCACTACGAGTCAGTATGGGACATGAGCTTGTAGGATATGTGGTGCTTTGGTGGCCTTGAACACTCTGATGTGGGTATCGTGCTCGTCGAGATACCAGTGTCCGACCTTTGATATCATCTTTTGGCCACAACTGACAGTCTTGGGAAAAATGATGTTTTGATTGATGACGAAAAATCATCTTGACCCATTTTGTAGTTTGGGAGAAAATTTAAAATCATCACCTACAAGAAAATTCACAACACATGCTGTCAAAGTCGTTGTAGACTCTAATGTCGAAAATCCGAGCTGGGAGAGACTTCCAACAGTATGTGAAGGTTTGAATGGTTTCCTAGTATTTATTTGGACATGAGGGACATTTTTTTTTCCATCTCCAGATCAAGCAGCATGGACTGTTTCAAAAGGCATTTATCACAATAGACAAGATCCCAAAAATAGGAATTTGTTAGGTTTTGTTGGAATCTTTTGTAACAAGACTCCCAAATGGATTTGAGAGGGTCCTATCGCGACTCCTTGGTTTCGAACTCCTTATGGTAGATAGATATCGTTCACTATATATGAAAGGGATTTTGATAAGGAAGGGTTGGATTCATGATCAAGGAGAGCTAGAGGGGAGGAGTTTTAGTTCTCATTTGTAAGCCTGGGGGCCTTTTGTAATGACATTTTCTACCATTAAACATTTATGAGAGTTGTTATTAGTTTTGTTTTTCCATTTCTTTGTTATCTTCTTGCTTGGATATATTCAGGTTTTGGGGATCATATTTTCTACCATTAAACATTTATGAGAGTTGTTATTAGTTTGTTTTCCATTTCTTTGTTATCTTCTTGCTTGAATATATTGCAGGTTTTGAGGATCATAGCTTCCATTGATTGAATGATTCATGAACAACAAAGGATATGTTGTAGCTTGCCCATTAAATCATTATTTTTTGTTTAAGCAATATTTAATCTGTTTACAGAAAGGATCTATGTATAATGAATGTTCTTCCTTTTTTCATATTCATTATTCTTTTACTCATCATTATATATCCCCTTTTTTTGGTATACAATTTGATTTCCTTTGAACTATAGGATGTTATAACTCCATGCCTAATGGAATGCTTCCATAGACAATTTGTTTCCTTCTCTCTTTCTTTCCCAGTCTTACCGATCCACCTACTCAAACCATTCAATCCATTTATATTCTGATGAATACTAGGCTTACACCTACAATAGTCTAGGTGTGACTTCTAGTGATAACATGTCCCCTTCATGAGCATTATTTGGTGCATACTACTACTATTTTTGGATGGGGGCGAATTGCTTTGAAGAGGCTAATGTCCACAATATGCGACATGGTCAACCATGGATTGAGGATAGATCTAACTAATTCATTGTTATAATATTTATTTGACTTGTCATGGAGTTAGTTAGCAGAATAATCATATTTTATTGTATGAAGAGGCTCACTCTATAAAGAAGAATTCTCTCTCTCCATTTATGAGGTGGAGGAATTTAGATTTAGGAGCTCTCCTCGGAGCTACATTTCAGAACATTTTGGGCAGCAATAGGAGAATTTGGTGTATTTTTTGTTTGATGTGAGGCTTTATTGTACTCATGTTTTTGTATTTTTATTTTGTATTAAAAGAAATCCTTGTAATATGTTGTGATTGCCATTATAATAAACCATGATTCATTTTGGATGCGGTAATGTGGGGTTTCAACTCTCTTTTTTCTATTGTGATTATGTTAGTTGACATGATTGTTATTATTGGTTCCTAGAGTCTTAACTAGGATGGGTCTTCAATCTTTTGTCAAATTTAGGTAATGTGCAAAGGAATAATTAATTTGCATATGGATTTACTTACTTAACCCCAATCTCTTTTCCATGATAGGATATTTACGGTAATCATATTAACACAAGTATTTATAATAAATTTAGAAAAATGAACTATTCTTACTTACATAGACTTCATTAACACTTTAAAAGTAATTAATCCATTAAATTAAAATCAGCCACATTCATAGACATAGAATTCATACATTTTGAAATTCATACATTCATCAATAAAAAAGTGTGTCATGAAATACCACACACACACACACATATATATATTCAACATCGTTTAAATTGTACATTTTACAAAATGGCACCTCGTTCCCAAAAAACAAAATGGCCGACAAGAGTGCCCTAGCATAAAAACCATGTTATTGTGCCCTAGATACAAAATGGTAGTCATTAGTCACTCATTGACCACTTCTACCCTGGTCACCCTTAGGATCATCCACAGGAAATCAATCTTTCTTCTCTTCTTGAGAAAAAACATGTAGTGGTTTTAGCACAGGAGTAGTTTAATATTTCGAGAGACTACACAAAGAAACACATTGTTATAATTTTTTTCCACAATGAATTAAAATAATTACAATATGATACTTTGTAATTCTGTAAGACAACCTCACTTAGTAGATGGTACTAGAAATCAGCAAGGGGTGTTGCCCTCCTCAAGTGAACCTAATCTCTGACAATACCGCCCTGCATCCGATTAAAATGATCAAATCATGGGGAATTTAAATAAATATTCATAAATCAATTCCATTCATGATACATACAATTGATCATAAACACATTATATCACCATGAATATCTCGAGCCTCGATGGAGAGTCAACGACATATGGAGCCTTTCGGTTAGCCACAGCCTCTTGAAGGTAGCTTGTGTAACCTAGGTGGTGGTGCATATATGTAAATGATAGTGGGGTGGGTGGCATCTGAGGTGCATCCTTGTGGATGGATCACAATGGAAGAGAATGGTCTGGGATTCACCGTTGAGTAGAGATGAGGGTGCATGGAATAAGAAAGATGTTAGGGATGGGCGACGATGGATCCCCACATACTGTACAAGTGATTGAAGAACCCTTGGCATGGATTAAGGTAACCCAAAATATTTGGGAAGGTTCCCAGGGAGTGGAATAGTACTAAAACAAGCAAACATATTATCAGCTTGCCTTTATATTAATAATATTGAACTATTTGTACAAAATAGTAAAATTCAACAACATAAATACAAAAAGTTTGATATTTAAATGATATTTAACTCTACAATGATACTTGTGATGCATGTGACTTTTCCATCCTAGGTGAACATTGTTCAACATCGCTTGGACCCACAACCTATAGAAACAAAAATTAAAAATTTAGGGATACCATAAATAAAAAGAAATCATTATGGTGAATTTATCAAATGTGATACATACTTGTGTGTGTGGTACACCAAATGAGAAGGCTTACTACATCAATGGTGGAGATAAACAATTATTCATCTATCAACGTAGAGGGTATACTACTATGATGTAACAACTCCAAAACAACATACAATAAAATATAAATTATAAATGCACATAATACTATATAAATGTATAATGATTAGAACATAAAATCCTCTCATGTCTCTTTGGCCTCAATAGGTCCATAGCAAGTCTTCCCGCAAACTCTATCATCTATGAGGTTCACGTGGACGGGTGTTATCTCCATGTGCCCTCTCCTCACTCCACTTTGTTGTATGGGGTGAAACTCTGACCCCTTTATCATTGTCATTGATAGGCACCTCCTTCCGAGATAGTGCAAAAAAACTACCATGCTGCACTAGGCTCACGATTAAATGATGAGAGTATGGCTACATGTATATGAGTGTGATCTGCTCCCCGCAGCACTTAGGGATGTGTGTGCAGGAAGGAGGTCAGGGCCTTCCTTGGGGGGATGGGACCTAGCATGTGAGATCATCTAGTATGCTCTCATTCCTGTGAGACCCTCGATATTACTGCCAGTTAAATCAGTGTCAAGCCGGGTTGGCCTTGGTGGTAGATAATAAATTTTTTCCCATAATTTTTCTCAAAATATAAGGCACCTCCATGTTATTGTAGGAAGGTTTATCAAAATCTATACTGCACCTATCCATCTAGTGTTGGCTAATTTGTGGGTGGATGCACAGTCAATGAAAATGATTTTTCTTATTGTGGTGGTTGTTTTCTAGATAGAGGATTAATAAAAATAGACATGATTTCTTTTTTTGAAATACCCCAAGTCCTCTAAATTTGTTTCTATCAATCAAATGTGGTAAAAATCAAACATTCGAGCCACATTTAGAAATAAAAGTTATTATCAATTTGGACACTTGAGATGGACCTCACCAGTAGTAGGTGGCCAATGACTCTGCTTGGTTCTCTCCTTGCCTTAATTCACATTTTACAATTGTTCTCAATATGGACAAACCCTCATCAACTTGTGTGTCTATGTTGGGTGGATGTGAGGAGTAGATTTAGGGTTTCCACTTGGCTTAGTGTTTTTGGTTGGTGGTTTACATTGTCTCTAGGCTCCATTTTATAATATATGCTACAATTTAGTAAGGCATGGCATGTAAATTTTGTCATTTTTTTAAATTATTATAGAAATTTACAAAAAAACAATTACATCTATTTTAATGATAAAAACCCATAAAGAATAGTTTCTTGTAAATTCTATAATTATTTTGAAACCCGGAAATGTTAGGAAATGTAAGATGTGACTCTCTCTAAATTTTCTATATGAGATTTCTCTATAATATTACAAATTTATATAATTTAAGATTCTTTTAGAATACATTAAATTAATTGAATAAAAGTATAAATTACTAAATTGGGAGGAAAATAAGAGAAATCAAACATACTTGGCTTGACTAGGACACGGTGGAAATATTTTAACTTTCCTCCTCCTATCTCTTTGCTCAATGAGGGTAAAAACGTGAGCGTGATGTGTGCAAATGGGAACAAATTAAGCCACAGTGGTTAAAATGGTATATGAGGAGGAATTCTGTACATTCATAGGAACACACCACGTTCTTAGGAGGCTGTACATTTCTCTGTGAGCCTTCATGGAAAGTTGAGTGGAGTTTCAAGATTTTCCAAACCTATAGAATCAATAACATGTGAGCGTTCCTAAAAACACACACATATTCTGCTATGATCACATGTTCCCGCTGACCTCCTTGCCACTTCCCCCCCCACCAAATTTGGGCACACACCCTTGAATCCTATTTCCTTTAAAGAAGTTGTTCAAAACATATCCTCTACCCTTTTAGATTGCAATATTTTTTAATCGAGGATTCTTATTGTGAAGAGATAAGAAAATATTTTGATATTATATACTCATATATTGTATATTTCATAGTTTACCATTGATGGTCAATCTTATGTTGGGATTTGACCATCATTAGTGGCTCTTCATGAATATATTAATTACATAATTATCTGTACCATGACTCGATATTATTCAATTACCATGGTTCTTGTATTTTATCCTTACTACCATGACTATCATAAACAATCTAGCATGGGTTTGATTTCTGAATCTCCCCTTTCACTTGTGAATTATGTTACAACAATCCACTTGGAAAATCTCTTAAGTGATACATTATATACATAGTTGAAGTTCAAAAGGGTTTCCTTCTTGTGATCAAATATTTTGAGATGGGCCTTCGTCTTGGTCTATAAAAAAAATATAGTTTTACTATGTATAATTCATGATAGACTTACAATGAATATTATGAAAATGTAACTTTCCATTGTAGATTTTTCCAACAAACATGCCATTTGTAATATTTTTTCTTAGTAGCCCCATTCTCTCTAGGGGGTAATTTAAATACTATAAATGTAAAAGTTGATGGTCATTGAAGAAGAAATATCTAACAACAACTCCAAAATAACAAGTAGATCAATTAAGCATAATAGTATTTACTTTGCCACCCAATCCACCCTCTTAGGGTGTTGATGTGGATATGGTTTGAATGTCAACTTCCACTTTTATAGAAATTGTTGACATGATAAAACACTTCTCTAGTATAGTGAAGAGGAAACATGAATATGACCATTCAAATCTAGAATATGAAATAATGTCATCATCCATTTTGGAGGTAGTAATATCTCCCATGATAATTGACCTCCCATCACTTACAATGGCCCAAATTGATTAGAATGATTCCGAAAAGAAAAAAAAGGATAAGAAATATTTAGGTCTATGATGAATTTTTTGGGCATTAACCTCCTTTCAAGAGGTTAGTGCATCCTTGTACTCCATCTTGGGGTGTGTACCACCCATTTTGACTTAATGGTCATGGAAAGTCTCATAATTAAGAGACTTCTTGCAAGAAGGTGTCATGACTATGTTAACCACTTTTTAAGAAATCAAACCCTGGTTTAATATACAACACTACCCTACTTTCACTAACCCACTTGGCATATTATAACTAATAAGTCCAACATATGTTCAATTTTTCATATAATTACTTCAAAGTTATCTCATGTATCTCTTTAGAGGGTTATAGAATGTAACTACATCAATTTACTAATCATGGCTAAGTTGGGGTTGTGATTGGAATCTCCCACTTGGACTAAGAGTTATCAAAATGCTTATTAAACCCTGGTTTAATATACAACACTACCCTACTTTCACTAACCCACTTGGCATCTTATAACTAATAAGTCCAACATATGTTCAATTTTGCATATAATTACTTCAAAGTTCTCTCATATCTCTTTAGAGGTTATAAATGTAACTACATCAATTACTAATCATGGCTAAGTTGAGGTTGTAATTGAAATCTCCCACTTAGACTAAGAGTTATCAAAATGCTTATTAAACCAAAATTTGAATAATTAAAAACAAATCCTGTGAATGTGACAGTTGATGTGATCCGACTCAATGATTGCAACTTTAGAATTAAGACGAGACTACAATACATAATTATCAGATCCATGTTTTTTGGATACATAGTGTCCTAAGTTTATTTATAATATTTATGTTTTGATGGGAATGTATATATCATATATACACATAGCAATTATATGCATTTATTTCACTCTTTTAAAATTTGAATAATTAAAAACAAATCACGAATATGTGTCAAGTTGATCATGATCAACTCAATGATTGCAACTTTGAATCGAGCAAAAGACTACAAACAATATAATATCAAATCCATATTTTGAATACATAGTATCTAAATTTATAATATTTATGTTTTGATGGGAATGTATATATCATATATACACATAGCAATTATATGCATTTATTTCACTCTTTTAATGTTTAGGTACATAAATATATATGATTAGCATCAAAATGTTCTTGGATATTGTTTTATGAACTTTGTTACATAATTTATATTATATACCAAAGTAGATCCATCTTAACTCTCGATCTATCATGCATCGTGAGGGATCAAATATCTCAAGGTGAAAACTTCCTTTTAGAGTGAAAAACTTGAGGAAATGTTTGCACCTCAAGGGATTTGATCCCTCTCAGTGCATGATAGATCAACAATTAAGATGGATCTACTCTAGTTCCAGTAGCAGGAAGAAACATGAAACTTTTAGATGATAATCTTTCTCTATATGTACATGTTTAGATGAACTTGATACTTTGAAATTTACATCATTCTGAATCCAAATAATAACAAAGTAACAATGTTTAGTTATAAAGATATTGAATAATGACAAAATGGAATTGTTATGATATTGAATAACATATATACTATATCATATAATTAAGAAGTGATATTAGGAAGATATTGAATAACTAATATATTACATAGTAATTTATCTCAATTTATATTCTTCAT
>SNQJ01S0133014.1:25740-43760 GCA_010110895.2 Picea sitchensis | reverse complement strand
TATAAGGACTAAATCCGTTTGCACTTCTCTCTAAAGAAGCAATGAAATTATATTATTATTAAAAAGACGGATCCCATGTAAACAAATAACGTGGAAAGTTTGTGTAAACGTTCATTAATGTGGAAAGTTGTAATAGAAGCATGCAGATTGAAAACTCTTGAATCAGATAGGAACAAATTATTGCTGGCGGATGAGGAACTCTGGCGCCAAAAGAGGAGGGCAACATGGATACTTTCTGGGGACAAGAACACAAAATATTTTCATCGGTTTTCCAGCTTTAGAAGGAACTAGAAGGAACAAGAAGCATCTGTCGGAGGTAAAGGATGAAATTGACCAAATCCATGTTGAGCAGGTGGCTATCAAGAAAGAAACTGTTAGACATTTTATATCCTTTTATAAAGAATCATCACAAAATATGATTGAGGATCAGATTGCATCGGTGCATCTTTATCCAAGGTTGGTCACGGAGGAGGAATTGACTCTTTTAGAGAAACTGTGTACAAAGGAGGAAGTGCTTGAGGTTCTAAGGGGATTTACCAAAGATAAGAGCCTCGGTCCTGACGGATGGACAGTGGAGTTCTTTCTGAATTTCTTCGATTTGGTTGCTAATGATCTATTGGAGGTAGTCGAGGATTCTCATCTATCTGGTGTGGTGAATGGATCCATAAATTCGACGTTTCTAGCTTGTATTCCCAAGGTTAGTGGTTCGGCAACATTTGGATATTTTAGGCCGATTGCTTTGTGCAACCTTTGTTACAAGATTATATCAAAGATAATTGCCAAACGGATCAGACCGATCTTGGCTCGGACATTATCAAAGGAACAGTTCAGCTTCTTAAAAGGTAGACAAATCATTGATGCCATAGGTACAGCACAGGAATGCTTACACAACATTAAAGAGAAAAAGCTACAGGCTCTTATACTAAAGATTGATTTTAAAAAAGCCTACGATTGTATCAGTTGGGATTTTTTGAGATTGGTTCTTTTATAGTGTGGGTTTTGTCTTCCGACGACCAAATGGATCATAGGATGCATTTCTTCAGCTACATATGCAATTCTAATAAATGGAGAACCAACTGAATTCTTTAAATGTGGCAGAGGTCTCAAACAGGGGTGTCCGTTGTCACCTTTGCTTTTTATATTAGTCCTGGAAAGTCTGAGTCTAGCATCGAAAAAAAGTCAAGAGGATGGATTAGTGATGGGCATCAAGGTTTCAAGGCTAATTCGGATAATCCATCTACTTTTTGTTGATGATATCTTGATTATGACTAAAGCATCTTCCTCTGAATGGCTGGAGATTCATAAGATATTGACTAGTTTCTGCAATTCAACTGGGTTTTTGATTAATGCACAAAAATCTTCCTTTTATCTGTTCAGCGCTCAACAAGCTTTTATGGATACTTTAAAAGCTACTTTTTTTTACAGCTTTAATGATCTTACTGATGGTTTTAAATATCTTGGGTATTTTTTAAAAGTTGGTAGGTACAAGGTGGAGGATTGGGACTGGCTATTAGCAAAATATGAAAATCGCACAAGCCATTGGTGCAATAGATGGCTGACAATTGGAGGACGCCTAGTCCTGATCAAGGCAGTCTTAGAAAGTCAGCTAGTTTATTGGTTGGCTCTGGCAAATATCCCATCATCGGTTCTTAATAAAAATTGTCAAGTTGTCTTTAATTTTCTATGGGATGGAAAAAGAAAAAAGAAGGGCATCCACCTGTGTAGTTGGCAGATTATTGCTCGTCCGAAGAAGCATGGGGGTTGGGGAATGAGGAACCTGGCTAGTTTTAGCATATCCATGGTGGAAAATACCCTGTGGAGGGCTTTGATGTTAGATGGTCTTTGGCATCATGTTCTAAAATCTAAATATTTTTCCTCTATCTCTGTGGCACCTTGGCTTCGCACGGTTTCGATGGATGGAACAAAAGGTTCACAGACCTGGAGATATATCCAAAAAGATTTATATATTCTATTGCATTGGCTGGCGTGGCTTCCGAGCTCAGGTGAATCGATTATGATCGGAAAAGATAGGATATTGGGGATGGGAGATGCGACATTGTTGTCTGGAGAATTGATATCAATCTTAAATCAGCAAGGTGTGTTTTACTTATATCAGGCGATCAGAGAACCCCGTCCGGGCTTGATTGGCCCCAACTGGATCACTAGAGATGAGTTGGATCTTGAGGGATTCTTAGCAACTAAATGGAAGGATTTCCGTTGTGCGATCCTAAACAACGGTGTGCAGTTGATGAGGAAACCGGATGAACTTATTTGGACAGGTGGCGATTCATCAAGCAGGATCTCCGTTAAAAATGTTTATGAGGCCATTGAAAACAAAAAACAAAATATGGTGATAGGTGGCTACAGAAAATCGCTATGGTCCTGGGACTGCCCATTGAAATTAAGGCTCTTTACCTGGTTGGTGGTAGAGAACAAGATTCTAACTTGGGAAAATATGCAATGTAGAGGTTTTGAAGGTCTCGGCTATTGTTTGCTATGCAAGAAGAATATGGAAACTGTGTTCCATTTATTTGTTGAATGACCTTTCACTTGCTCTGTTTGGGAAAGAATTAAATCATCCTTAAAATTACCTGGGGCTTGGACGAGAAATTCCATGTCTGATCGTTTTAAAAAATGGAGATTGTTTTTTTCAAACTTCCTCACTCTTCCGATTTATATATGCTAGAATATTTGGATCGAGAGGAACCTTGCTATCTTCGAGAATGGGTTACCATCTGTTCAGAAGGTGATGTTTCTGTCTTTACTGTTCATGGTTGATTACAAGTTACCAATCAAACCGAAGGCTATTCGGAGAGGGACATTGCAGCGTGTGGTGGATGGCTCGACTGGTTGGTTTGACGGGGCAACAATTGCATCTGGGAAAAGCAGTGGAGCGGGTGGGATTTTAAAGATTACTGAACACAAAATATTCAAATGGACTATTAATTGTGGTCTTGGGACAAATACTAGAGCAGAGTTGTTGGGAGTGTGGGCACTTCTGACTTTAGCTTCACGGTTCGCTATATCAGAGCTTTTGGTGCAGGGGGACTCTAAGATCGTTATTGACTGGCTGTGTGGAAAGGGTAGCCTCCAGGTGCTTACTCAGGAGTGCTGGAAGGGAAGACTTATTGATCTATTAAAGCTTTTTCATAATGTAACCTTCGAGCATATCTATCGAGAAGATAACTCTAAAGCAAACATGTTATCTAAACAGGCTTTGCTAAAAGTCCCTAGGAAAATTGAATACTTCCAATGTGAAGGGGATCATGAAGGTCCTCATTTATATCTAGACCTATACTAGATCTGGAAGATCACATATGTTTTTTTATGTTGGAAGATTAGCGGGAGGCTCTAGTGGAGATCCTTATCTCTAGATGTTATAGTTCTTGTTTTTGGGAAATCTTAGATGGAGCTGGGATTTGTGGGCATGTGTACTAGTAAGGATGTTTCTTCTTGACTTGTTGAGTATAGAGATCTTTGGCCTAATGTTTTTTTTGTAAAAGAATAGTTTATATTTCAATATAAATATAAAGGGACATTTTCTATGGAAAAAAAATAAAATTGAACAAAGTCAAAAGGATTACGTACAAGTAGAAAGTTATTACATAAGTAAAAAAAGATTAGATGGAAGTATCCTTGAAAGTAGGAGATTGCAATGTGTTCTCCCCCAGGTAAGGCCAAGATATGAAGATTGTATGAAAAGTCGAGTTAGAACACGACTTTCACTGGAAAATATCAGCATTGATGTATGACCGAAAACGTATAATGATAATAGTCAGTCCTACCATAATTATGAATGGACGGATGCGAGAAGACGGTTGGAATTCATTCGTCACAGAAATGAAAGGAGAACCCGCAACGTTGCTGCCCGTCCAAATAAAATATCACCGAATTACAAACTTAACTGTCTAGAGTCTTAAAAGTCAAGCACATTCTAATTGGCGCGTGTTGACTAAAGTAAGTCTATATAGAAGACGACTTTCACTCTAAAATATCAAGTCGATGTATAGTATAATAAAAGTATCCGAATATTAGTAATGGCAAGTATAGAGAGGAGTTTGTTGACTGGTCCCCGCCACAAAGACTTGACTAAATAGTCAGTCCTGCCATAATTATGAATGGACGGATGCCAGAAGACGTGTGGAATTTAGTTGTCAAGGAAAGCAAATTGACGGTAAGGACAACCCACAAGTTACGTTGTGCCCGTCCAAATATGTAGGTTACAAATTGAAAAATTAAAACATGTAAGGTCATTACCTATCTATTTATTTATTTTTTCTTTAATAAAATACAACAAATTTTATATTTATTAATTTTATAATGATTAAACGTGTTAATTATATCCGTCTTTACGTTATCTGGTAAGGAAGTTTCATAACTTAATAAGAGGTTAAGAAAATTAAATGTTTTGATATTGTTAAGGAGTTGGATATGGAGAGATTTAATCTTGTAGTTTTTTTTTTTTTTAATTTATGAAATTTGGAGATACATAAACATAAAATTAGAGTTATTATTGATTTAGAATTAGAATTTAATTTTTAAGGATTGATTTATAATTTAATTTTTTTTTAAGAATGTATTTTTATGATGAGCAAATCTTGGATCATGGTAAAACTCTACTCATACTTAAAATTTCTATCATATATTTTTTTTAAATTTATAACAAAAAAGATAATCTTTTTTATGCAAAATTCACTTCCTCCTTTAAATATTAAAAATAAAACTAAGTTATTCTTATATTAATAGAATACATACAATTATACAATCCAATCTCTCAACTGTGCCAAAAATGGAAACCAGATCTCTCACATATGTCCCTTAATAAAACAATAATGTAAATAGTCACTTATGGACCACTATACTAAAAAAGTTATCTAGATGACACCTAAAAACTATAAAAACAAGGAGACTATACTCAAGAAACCTGGAATATCATCTATGGTTTCTTTTCTAAGTCTTGGGTGGCCTAGATAGACCTGCTACACTAGGGATCCTTTGCTCCTTCATTGGACCATCGGCCTTGTCCTCATCAATGTTTATCGGGTTAGCACTAGTTCCTTCGGAACTTGAGGTTCGTGTAGTATCCACCAATTCATCCTCGTTGTTTGGATTCCAATTGATCACCTTGAAACTAATCTCAAAGGCCACTCTGCATAACACAATAAACCTGGATTCCAATATTCTAATTATGTCTAATGTCTCTATTTGCTTCTCCTCCTTCCCATCCATTAAAAGGGAAACATATATTTTAGCAAGTATATAGCATAAAGCGGTTCAATCATTGATTTCAACTATGATATAAGTACATTGATTTGTAGTATCCGCCATTATTAAACTCATAAATTTTTTTCTAATATCATCAATTTTAAATGCAATGTATCATGTTGAAAATGCCCATACGTTTATCATCATAAATGTAAACATGAATGCACTTTATTAACTCATATTCAGGAGCATATTATCATTGTTCAAACTTAGAGTAAGCATACAACATACATGCGCATACATGTAACAACATATAAATTCGCCCAAGAGCAGAGTATATGCATAGCAAATAAAACCCATAATTAAAAACAACATAACATAGATAAACACTTATCTTTTAAAACAAATGTGGAACTGGATGCATGGGACGTATGTTCCACCCAACCGTAGATTTGTTGCTCCAAATCTCAACAACAAATCACCTCTGAAATGGGGCTACAATTCCACAATAGAGGTTGTCTCTATTGTCCACTCATAGCTCAATTCTACCCATAGAAAACTATTTTTTCCTACAACAATCCCAACCATCCATCTCTCTTCCCCTCAATCCACACAACTCAAGTAATGGGATCCCCCTTCTCTACATCGCAATCCCTCAGGCCTTCCCACTTCCCTCCAATGCTTCAACATGGGTTGGCTAGGAATCTATCTTACTGGGGACTCCAGGGATGTCAACTGCAAGGGAAAACTCATAGCAGTAAGCTCATTGTTGTAGGGTAATGTATCACACATAATCTCACTCTATAGGCCTAACAACCTGATTTTTCATGCATTTGCAACTCCAAACAACTACCATACATGCCCACTATGGATGCCTTCAATATTTTTCACTCTTCTCCCCCTTGTTGTTAAAAAAAGTAAAAACTCATCTCCTTTCCCATACGAATTTCCTTCTTTTCCCATACTTGTTTGACTTTCACTCTTCCCCAAAAAGATTTACCTAACTCTCACACTTCCCCCATACTTTCTTGTACTCAACTCATTCTATCAATAACTATGTGAGGTGACTTCACACACCAACCTTTTTACATGTATTTAATGATTGGGGATTGGAAACACGCAAACAAAAACTAGAAGATTTATACAAAATAATAATTGTAGGAAGGTGGGTTGAGATTAATAAACATGGGTAGTTCCCATTGGACCCCTCTCTTAGACCTTCCTCTCTCTTGTGGAAACCTAGCCCCCATTACTCTGTCTGTGTCCATATGTAGTCGACCTTACATTTTATTTTATTATTTTTGATATACAATTTTTACATATTACATATTCGGGCTCACGACCATATATCATATTTACATTATCATCACTAAATCGGGGATTTCAATATAAAATAATGGAATGAGTTAATAAGTGGGCGGAATTGATCCTTTTTAGTGAGTTTATTTTTCCTATCTAGGTAAAGGTCTATCTAGATCCACATATTTTTTTAAAATTTCAATCATGAGGGTCATCTTAAAATGGATTGTCATCAAGGAAAAGTCTCATAGGTAAAGTTCCCCAAAATTCCTACGAAATTTGGATAAGAATTTTTGTTGTAAAAAAGTTAAGTTTGTCCACTTTTTAACTTAATCTTAAAATAATTTATTACATTGATTTCAACCATATTACTTGGGAAAAAATAGCATGATTTAAAAAACTATACAATGTAAACCATCTTAAATGCATCTACTCAAATGATTTATTTAGTTAGATATGTCAAAAATAAAATATTAAAAATAGTAAATATGTTATTATTTGGTATTATAATGTTAATATAGATACATTAAGATGTGGACAATGATATGGAAAGTGTATTAATGTTTAGTTTTAAAAGCATGATTATAAATGGGTTCAAACTCAGATTACATTACATAAGACAAGACATGCTAGGAGACCATGGCCAAGAAGACTAGAAAATAGAAATAATGAGCATGCAACTATAAATACAAAAATTTAGACTAGAAAATAGAAACAATTTTGGGAAAATGCAACTATAATTATAAAAATAGAATAGTTAGAAATATGATATATATGATGATGATGATTGTCCACTAAGACTAATTTTGGTTTATGGGACTCTCAAAAATATATTGTTAATTGATTTGTTTTAACATTTTTCTTTTATGATAAAAAATATTGCAAAAAAACTTTCATAACTTTTTTTCATTTTCATGAGTTAACAAATTATAGATGTGAATATAATTTTGGTGTGGTAGTTTGCTATTGTAACCAACCTAATTCCATTTTAACCTTAAATCTATAAGTGCCAACAAAAACCAAATCCCTCAATGTTTAATTAAAAAAAAAATAACACATTAAAAAATTTACACCTTAACAAAAAATTGATCCCTTCAAATATTTAATAAAGATAAATTTAAATTAATAATATCATGTTGTCATTAATTTATCTTAAAAAAAAAATCAAACAAACCTACATTCTCATATAGTAATATCATCTTCATATATAAAACCTTTTTAAAATGATCCTACATATACTTTAAATTATCTTTATAATTTAAAACTCAATTATGAAACTTTCTCTTCTCAACTCAATAAGGAAACTTTCTCTCTCCTCTAATCTATCTTCATGTTTACTTTTAATTTTAATGGAATACAAATGGTAAAATGTTGTTTGATTTGCTCTTGTGTTAATTTACCCCATATTTGTTGGGGCTTTTTGCTTCAAATCACATTGATTACCATGAAAGAATAATTTTCATCCACTTGCACTTGTCTCCAAAGAAGGAATGAAATCATATTGACATTGATGTGTATATGGAAAATGTATCTGAATATTAGTAACACACTATTATCCATGGACGGATGCGAGAAGAGAAGACGCGTGGAATTTATTTGTCCCGGAAGGGGAAAAGGAGAACCCACAACGTTGCGCTCATCGGCGCGTGTTGACTGTGCAGTCTTCTGCACTACAATTCCATGCCGTTTACCTCACGTCCGCTCTCTCCAATTTGTTGCAGAAACCGTTTATTATCCTCCGCCTCCTCTTTTAACTTGAAATCGCCACTGATTAAGTTTTGATCTCCTGGAACAAAAGAGCAGTGCATATCATGAGGATATGTGTCTTTCTTCTTCCCGATTCAATGCCTCTCACTGTTCGTCTTTGCCTTCTTGTTGCATCTGCTCTCCTCCTCCTCTGTTCAACAACATCATGTCTCGGGAGCCAATACCAGGATTTTCATAATTTGGGTAAATTTCAATGTGGGGCCTTTTTCTTCGGCTATCCTTTTGGGCAAATTGGCAGCGGATGCGGTGACCCTGCGTTTCAGCTTGACTGTGATGACCATAGCGGCCTTCCTCTGCTTGATATCAGTGGAGAGAAATATCGCATATTGATCCCCCCTCCCTGGGACACTCATAGCATGACAATTGTTAACGACAAACTCTTTGGGGATAAATGTAATCTTTCAGGTAACTACTCTCAATTCTGGTGGCCTGGTTCTCATTTTCAGATTGCCGATGGGTACTCTAATCTCACGCTTTCAAGGCAGTGCAATAAAAGCAATGGAGAAATGTCTGAATTAGGACATCTTCAGTTATGTGGCAATGATTGGTATTACAATTTCAGTAGACCAGAAGATGGGTTACGCTTCTGTCAAACGCATCTTCAACTACCAATTAGCAACAAGTATCTGCAATCTTTCCCGGACTCCTTTTTTAATCAGCCTTTGCCATGGTCTTTGCCATGGCCTGGGTTTGAGATAACATGGCATGTCGATACAAATAGATCCGCAGGTTGTGAAGATTGTTGGAATAGTAAAGGGAATTGTGGTTATGACTTGTCGAAACCGGCAACTTGTCTTTGCTATTGTCCCGATGGCAGCAAACATCAAGACAGATGCCCCGGCAAAGGTACGTTTCCCGATCATCTTCTACAAATTTCATTACAAAGCTCAATGCTTGAATTCTATCGATATATAAAGATATATTAAATGCTCCCTCCACTCTACCAGTAATCTTGATCTGGATATATGTGTGTCCTTCCCGATGTGTCAAGTATGTATTCTCTTACCAAAAAGTGTGGATCTTTGAGATAATGAAAATAGTCCTTAAGGCGGTGACACGGGTACTCCCCCAAAGAAACCAGTCATTATAGTAGGTAAATATGATTTCTTCCTATTCAGGATCCCCGATTTAACGTCAAGATAAATTAAATGTCAAAAACAGTATTCTTGAATCTGGATATGTATATATGATTCCCCATGTGCCAAGTATGCCAAAAACAGTGGATCGTTGCTTTTACTCATCATAGTTGTTGTGCCGTGTTACAGGTCGAAAAAACAAGATCGCCATTGTAGTAGGTAATTAATTATTTCTTCCTCTACTTATTACATAAATCTCCGCTTTAACCTCAGGGTGATTACATGGATATCAATGTGTTCATTCTATCGCAGGTTGTTCCGTTGGAGGAGTTGCGCTAACAGCAATAGCACTAGTACTATTCTTAACGTATTGTGTCAAGAAGAGAAAGCCTTCCCCTAGCCAGGGTCCTGCGAGGCATTTCTGCAAATATGAGAGAAAGGACATTGAAGCATGTGTGCCTAGGCTCAAGATAGGCAATTTGTCCATATTCTCATACGAAGAACTTCGACTGGCTACAAATTGCTTCCATGAGGAGAACGAACTTGGGGATGGAGGGTTCGGGGCGGTCTATCTGGGAGAACTTCAGGACGGACGAATAGTGGCGGTAAAGAGACTTTATCAAGATAACTCTAGGAGAGTTGGACAGTTCATCAACGAAGTGGCGATATTTTCGACCTTGAATCACCCACGAGTAGTACGTCTTTATGGCTGTACCTCTGCAGACAGTCCAGAGCTGCTGCTCGTATACGAATTTGTTCCAAATGGGACCTTGGCCGATCATCTCCATGGCGATCGCAGAAATCCCCGGGGATTGGCCAGGGTCCTGCGAGGCATTTCTGCAAATATGAGAGAAAGGACATTGAAGCATGTGTGCCTAGGCTCAAGATAGGTAATTTGTCAATATTCTCATAAGAAGAACTTCGACTGGCTACAAATTGCTTCCATGAGGAGAACGAACTTGGGGATGGAGGGTTCGGGGCGGTCTATCTGGGAGAACTTCAGGACGGACGAATAGTGGCGGTAAAGAGACTTTATCAAGATAACTCTAGGAGAGTTGGACAGTTCATCAACGAAGTGGCGATATTTTCGACCTTGAATCACCCACGAGTAGTACGTCTTTATGGTTGTACCTCTGCAGACAGTCCAGAGCTGCTGCTCGTATACGAATTTGTTCCAAATGGGACCTTGGCCGATCATCTCCATGGCGATCGCAGAAATCCCCGGGGATTGCCGTGGGACACTCGTTTGAACATTGCTATACAAACTGCCGAGGCTTTGGCTTTCCTTCACAGCATTGATCCACCTATATTCCACAGAGATGTGAAAACCTCTAATATTCTCTTGGACGAGAATTTCAATGTCAAAGTGGCAGATTTTGGGCTTTGCAGGCATGTACCTGTAAATGCCTCACATGTCACTACTATCCCACAAGGAACACCAGGATATGTTGACCCAGAGTACCATCAGTACTATCAGCTGACGGAGAAGTCCGATGTCTACAGCTTCGGGGTGGTTTTGGTGGAGATCATCTCTGCCAAATTAGCGGTAGACGTAAATCGGAATACAAGGGAAATCAACCTTGCTAACATGGCAATTTCGAAGATTCAAGAAGGGGCTTTGCATGAACTGGTGGATCCGCAGCTGGAGATGGAAACGAATCATGAGGTAAAGGTGACAGTAAGTGCAGTTGCAGAATTGGCCTTCAGATGCCTGGCGTCAGAGAGCGATGACAGACCACACATGAAGGAAGTTGTTGCTCAGCTTGAGGTAATCAGAGGCTTGTGGGGTGTCTGTCCATCTCCACATGAGCAGTCGGTATTATTTCCCACCCATAAACATTGGCGATCGTTCCCCAGCTCTGTGCAAGGGAAGTGGCCCATCATGACATCGGCTCCCAACGCCAGTGCATAAATTTCTCCGCTATATATAGCAGGTTAATATTAAATAGCTGACTATATACTTGCTCAATATGTTGTAACTAGATCCCATAAAACATAGGTGATATTTTGTGTCTACGAGTATCTGAAATGAACTAAATCAAATATTTTTATTTTAACCTGCTTAATTGGGTTGACTATGTTGCTTCACTTGATTGGGTTAGCAGTGTCCAAATTTACAATTTTAATTTATTTCATTTAAATATCAATATTTACTCCTGGTTGAGTATAAAATGGGAGTGCAAAGAAAAACATCAAAGTAGGAGAAAGGCAAAAGCTTGAGAAGCAATGCCAATCAATATCTAAATGGGAATCTAAAGATTGGTATAAGTTTCATATTGATGCTCATGTCGGTTTTTTAATATTATGTTATGTTGTTTGATTGTTTTTTTTTTTTAATTTGATTACATGTTCAAATTAGGAGGGGTAGGATATGTATATTTTAGTAGATTTTAATAGTTAAATTATGTTGGTTTTTTAATATTATATTATGTTGTTTGATTGATTTTATGTTCAAATTAGGAGAGGTAGGATATGTATATTTTAATAGATTTTAATAATTAGATTATTAAGTGGAAAAGGTCCTTTGTCATATAAACAAAAGAATTTTATACACTAATTTTGTTCGACTTAGTCATGACTTTAAAAATAAATTATTATTATTAGATATTGAATAGTTTATCTTATTCAATACATTGAATGATTTGTCTTATTCATTCATACATTAGGTGACTTGTCTTTGTCTTATTCAATGTTTTATTAGATATTGAATAGTTTATCTTGTTCAATACATTGAATGATTTGTCTTATTCATTCATACATTAGGTGACTTGTCTTATTCAATGTTTAAGATGTAAGATGAATATGAATGTGAAGGTGACGATGTGAAGTAGAGGGTTTAATGTTTCAAACACTAAAGGGTTTTATTTTCAAACTGAAACATCACTCATAAAAATGAAGTGAGATATTTATGATCCTCGCACTTTATAAAAGTTTGGAGTAACAATTTGAATATTTATACAAATTAGGCTCTTTTAAAGTCAATAGAATTTGAGTCAAAGACAAGATTAAACTAGGTTATTTTGAAAACAACAAATAAAATGATCTTTAAATTTAGTTTTTTTGAAGATAAATTTTGCAGGCAAATTAATTGTAGGTAATATGGAAATGTGATCTCATTCAAAGTTAATATGAACAATTTTGTGGTGAAGTTTTACTTATATAACTAGGAGTTATGGTTCTTCTTTATTATTATAATCATTTAGCACATTAGCTGCATAAATAAGATTACTGAAAGAGAGGTAATCACAGAAACAATAGAGACACATAGATTATCTTCGGAAACCTTCATGGGGGAGAAAACCCAACAAAAACTTCCTCAATATAGATAGACCAAAGATCAAACAAAATATTCTCCTCTACTCCTTCACTAGGAAGAGTAGCGCACCACTTAACCAAGAAATACCAAGAGATAGACCAAAAAACCTCCTTGACGTCACCCCCAATTGCAACATCTTCTCCTCCAAGACTTGTGCACTGCAGAGCTAGGTGTGTATGTGTCCAAATGAGGCATTGTCCTCTCTGATAAATATTGTTCTGAGTCCCATGGATGATTTTAGGGGCTAAATTTCGCTCATGGGCTAATTTTCCATCGTTTTTCCAAAAACGAGATTCGTTATTTTAAAAATGATTCGCCCAAATTCTATAGGATAAAATTATTTTACCTTAAAAATCGCCAAAATTTTATAAAAACTATATAAAATCCCTAGAAATTTGAATATTTTTACAAAAATATCGCTAAACATTTATAGTTGGCATATGAAGGATTAGTAAGATTCGCCAAGGTTTCTACATTTTAAAATAAATTTCCATCCTTAAAATCATCCCTGGTTCTGACCAACCTATAATTAGGTCTGGGTCGACCTCTCACTTTACCCTCTTAATTTACAATTAACTGTCAAGGCACAATAGGGCCGACTTTTACTAAGGCACAATAGGGCCTAATTAAATATAATATAATAATATTATTCAACTCTGTCCCGGGTAGAATATTCTTCGAAGTTACAATATTTCAACACTCACCCTTAACAAGAAGGGTATTCTACTGACAACATTAATAACAATTGACTGGACTCAATACATCATCAAGAGGAGAGGACATCGTCATCAGCATCGAGAACACTGATGGTCATATATATAGGTCATCGCAAGTTTTTCTCATCATCAACATCAGTAGAAAATGAATATCATCATCATCTGTAGTGCAGAGCTGGAGTAACATCATCATCATCAACAACATGAAGCTGGAACATCAACATCAACAGAACGAAGTTGGAACAACAACATCAACAACACAAAGTTGGAACAATATCATCAACAACACGAAGCTGGAACATCAACGTCAACAACACGAAGCTGGAAAAACAACATCATCAACAACACGAAGCTGGGATAACATAATTAACAACACAAAGTTGGAACAACAACATCATCAACAGAACGAAGCTGGAATAACATCATCAACAACACGAAGCTCTAACATCAACATCTATATGTGGCAACAAAATGAGGCAGGTGCATCAACAACAACATATGTGGTACTCTAACAGACTGTCCTTACCGGACCTTCAGGATTTTCCCAAGAATCATAAGATTCCCTAGGATATAGAATCCTAACGGAGCTACCACATGGTACTCTGACAGACCATCCTTACCGGACCTTAGGGATCTTCCCAGGAATCATAAGATTCCCTAGGATATAAAATCCTAACTGAGCTACCACTACTGACCACAGTTGGCATATACATGCAAAAGTACTCTGAAAGACCATCCTTACCGGACCTTTGGGATCTGCCCAGGGATGATCAGTCCCTTAGGATATAAAATCCTAACTGAGCTACTTGTTGTTGGTCAGGATACCATAATATCATCAACACCACTCCCCCTTTCAAGGGAGGTCCTTTCAGACTAAACCAAGTTTGTCTCAAAAGTACTCAAACTTCACATGATACATAGGCTTAGTCAACACATCTGCAACCTGCTCATCTGCACCAACATATTGGAGCTTTACAAATCCCTTCTACACCATTTGACGAATTTAGCGATACCAGATCTCTTTGTGCTTCATCTTATCATGAAACACTGGGTTCTCTGTCATATTTATGCAACTTTGGTTATCACATAGAATCATAGTAGCTTCCATCTCCAGATTGAACATACATGTCAACAACTTCCAAACCCATATGGCTTCGTAACTGGCGGATCATGCTGCAATGTACTCCACTTTTTCCGTACCAAGAGAAATACTGGGTTGCTTCTTGCTTTTCCACGAAGTCATGGCTGAACCCAAACTAAAACAATATCCTGAAGTTCTTTTTTTGTTTGAAGCACTTCCAGCCCAATCTGAATCAGTAGAGGCAAACAATCTTAAGTCACAATCTCCATTATAAAAGAGACCATAATACACCATACCCTTAAGGTATCTCATCACATGCTTTGCAGCTACAAGGTGAACATGTCTGGGATCCACTAGATACTGACTCAAGGTGTTCATAACAAATCATATATCTGGCCTAGTATTCATCAGATACATCAACGAACCAATAATCTATCTGTATAGAGTAGCATCAACTAACTTCGACGAAGTATCAATGAGGAGATTCAAATTCGTCTCCATGGGTGTGGCCATTGATTTACATTCCAACATGTCAAACTTATTTAGTATTTCAACTGCATAATTCCCTTGGTTAATGAAAATCTCTTCTGGGTTCTGCCATACTTCAAGACCGAAGAAATAGTGCATCGGGCCTAGGTCCTTCATTTCAAATTCAGCGAAAAATTTCTTCTTACAATCTGTGATGAAATTTTCTTCATCTGTAAAGAATAAGTCATCGACATATAGCAGCAATATAACTGGTCCATCATTCTTAATCTTGAAGTAAAGGTTGGGATCAAATTTACTCTTGGTAAAGCCCAAGCTCATTAGAAAACTATCAATCCTGCCATACCAAGCTCTTGGAGCTTGCTTCAATTTGCAGACATGAGTCTTCATGTCCTGTACTTCGAAACCAATTTTTCACATCACATTGTACCAACCTGGTACACTTTCTTAGCTGCATCTCAATCTGCATAATCATGTGTTGGTTCTATGTGCCTTCTGCAAAGCACTATTTATCTCACTATCTGAGGGTATGTCCTCTACTTTTTTTGCAACGGTTCCTTCTGGAACCAAGACTCTGCACCTGCAGCTGCTATTTTTAAAGCTAAAAATGACTATTCTATTCTCACTGTAGCTGTTGAACTCTAAGAGTAGCTCGTCTATTCCATCACGACAACAACTTCATATGAAACTGAGAGTGGATCAATGAATGACACTGAGGGTAGCTTATCCTCTTTCTATGGTGGCAACTCAATCTTCTATTGTATTCATGTCTCCATGGTCCGACTAATGCACTGCACCATCTAACACTAGAGATAACTCAATATCAAATATAGGGATTGTCATACTTTCTCCCTCTGAATATCATATTGTGTCAACTTCTTTTAATGAATCGTGTTTGTTCTATATATACTTCTTCTGATTACTGGAGAAACTATCTCATCATAGTATTCTCCCTCTTGCTGGGAGAATCCTATAGACACAAATCAGGATTTGTACATCTCTATACTATTATCTGCAACATGCTTGATCTCTTAGATCAATTTTGGAAGTCACCACTGACTTCCCTTCTGGTCTTAAGGAAAAATCCATATCCTAGTCCTTCCGACTGGCTTCCTCCTCTGTCATTGACACAAGGGAATATTCTCAGAATATTTCATGTCTCTTAGAGGTATCTAAAGCTACGATCTAGTCTTCTCAACTCATGGCATCTATCTGCCAGTCCTGGAAGATGTCTCTTTTTCCAATCTGATCCTTTCTGAGATCAATCTTACTTTGAGTCTTGATTTCTTTTGAGTCTACAAAAACTTCATAGTCTCTACAGGATATACTTGGTGTTTGAATACCAAGTATTAATATGAAAAGATGAGTCAAACTTCAAACGAATTTTTCTTCCTATAAAGGTGGCTTCATTATCCATTGACCAAGTCTACTCTGAGTTCTATTCTAATGTTCAGTCATCTTTGGAGCCTTCTGCTTCTTACAATCAATCTCCATATGCGATACTATGTATCTCAAAAGTAGCTTCTTCTTCATCTTCTTTGGTACATGGATGTATATGATCATGTATACAACTTGGATAGTCTACTTCATGTCTCATCTAATATGTTTCCTCATGCAACCATCACTATAGCTTCCTCAAGGTTATCACTTGTGACCTGCCCGGAACAAGAACAACAAGGGAGAAACAACAAACGCGAATAATACTCTTTATAATAATAATAAAAACAATAGTGAGAACGATCGTCACAGTAGCTCCTTCAGAGATATCACTTGTGATATGCCTATAACAAGGGTAAAAAGTAAGAAATACAATAATAATTAAGAGATAAACACTCTTCTGGTGTTGTGATCAATCATTCCTCCATGGTAACCTGGAACCAAAACAAGAAGTTTCTCCTAAAGGAGATGTTAGTTATGTATGGTAGATGATTACAATAAGCATTTATCTCAATAATGCTCACATGCTACCAAGTATAAAACTTTTCAAAGATTTCTATCACAACTATAGTGTTTACTTGTAATGAGGCAGTTATCAAACTTGACATGTGCAAATTTTAATCTTATCAACTTAATCAATCAAAACTGGAACCTGGAGTCTTGTCCTCAAGAATGAGTGTTGTTTATTTTCTTCCAAGTCTCCCTCACTCAATATGACAAGTATTATCTTCAACTCGTCCTCTGTACTAAGATAATATGCTTACTTGACAGGAATCTGAGTTAGAGAATAAACTCTATAATCTCAACCTTAATCAATCTAATACTTTTGACTTTGATTTTGAGCAATGGTTAGTATGATAGTCATAAATTCAACAGATCAAAATACAATCTAGATGTTCATAATATCATGACAAATAGAGGAATATTAAATTGATCAAACATGAGGTGCATAGTTCCTCTAAATGCGTTGGATCTGAGATCCCTATGGATCTACGATTATTGTTTAGACAAAAGATCCTTTCTCCTGAAAATACCATTTAAAATAATGATACAATTTAAACATATGTAAGTACATACCTCTGACAACATCGAGAGGTAGTGGCACCATCCGACAACAGTGGCAAGAAATAATGAACCTTTAAACTTCAAAGGTTCTTCAACTTGTAACTTAAAGTTAGTTGGATATTTTCTTGGGTAAGGTGCACTAGGACAATAAAAATCATTCCCAACACTTCACAAAAACTTTCACTGCAACTAGTACTGCAACTGGTGTTGGCACTACAATTGGTGTTGCAACTCGCATGAAGGAGCTGGCACTGCAATTGCAACTGATACTACAACTGCAACTGATACTGCAACTGCAACTGATACTGCAACTGCAACTGCAACTGCAACTACAAATGCAACTACAACTTAGGGTTTTATGAGGAAACCCTAATTTATCAAACTTCAAATTTCAGAATTCTGATCCAGGGTCTAGATGTGCCCTCCTAGGGAGAGTTCCAAGGTGTGGTTACTTTCGCCAATGTCCCCCTCAAACAAGGAAAAGTTCACACTTAGGGTTTATGCAAAAACCCTAATTTTGCAGCAGCCGCAATACTGAAACTGAATCTTGGAGAGGGTGCGTTGAAGCTAGC